>JXXA01013594.1:0-10607 GCA_000956255.1 Anopheles punctulatus
GCTTTGATTATTCTGTCTCTCATAAGCGTAAAACACTTCCTGTACGATTGCGAATGAGTGACGTTCAATTGAATAAAACATTATTCATATGTAATTATGAATGATTTAACGTCTGGTTAGGGAGAAGTAGAAACAAGAATTTGTATGAATATATATATTTTCATTTGTTCAATCACTTAGTTAATATTAATCATTTAAGATATTATACAATTTGCTCTTTGTTTTGGCCAATTTCGTGCTAAATCCGTGAACACGTTTAACAAAGCATGGCAAAACAATCAATCATTCTCACCTATTATACTAACGATGACAGAACGTTCCGTTTAGCACTGGAACCAAGCTGGGAAAGTGCATGTATTGGTATGCTATTTTATGGTGATTTGAAATTGTAAAATTGATAAAACAGACAGATAGAAAAAAATCATTATTCAAATTGTATGCGTTAGCCAGAAGGCGTTTAATCAAGTCGGCCGAGACGAAACCTTGCAGGGTTGTGACCTTTCGTGAGTAACGAAAATTGTGCAATAATTTCATTTCGCAAAATAATTTCCACTCATTTCGCTTGTCCCAAGCACACGTACTTGTCCGGCCCCGGGCCATCGGTACACAAAGCGAACGTTTCATCGTGTGTTTATACTTGTGTTTGTTTACGAGCTGCGAACCCTGCGAGTCTGTTACCAACAGGTAACAGTCTCACAACAAAGCGATCGGCTCATAACCGTCGTCCACATATGCGTTTGTCGGTGAGGAGAGGATGTGTTTTCCTAAAAAAAATCTCACTCACTTGCTGTTTTTCGCAATGGAGGTGGTAGTTTTAAGATAAAGCACGAGTGCATTTTCACGCTATTTTTTTACCAGGAAAACGCTCGAGTGCAAAGCGGGTGGGCGCTGCATTTTAGCATTTTACACGTGTAAAGCATGTTTAGGTGATATTGCTTGGTACCTGTCTAATTACCTGGCTTAACGATGGCGACGACGACGATGAACGCTGGAGCTATCGTTTATGCAATCGTTTCCCGGAGCTTCTGCTTTTCTTTCCAGTGCACACACCACACGGCGGGGCCTGCAACGTGCCGCCGCAAAACAGGTGTGCTCGTCGGTGGTTTTCGATTCGACCTCACCACTTGTTCTTTGCTCCCCGCACGCTGTTTGCCTGTGCCACGAATGATGGCGTAATGGCGGCCGCCAACCGCACACACCAGTGGGAAAACGGGGGAAACACACGCGTAAACGATACTTTGTTTCCCGCCAAACACTACTACATTCACTACTAACGACTCACGTGCGTCCCGCTCGTGGGGCTTGCTGGCGAGCGTACACTCGCTTTAATAATCGAATAAAAATATTGTCAAACTGTTGGGTTGAAGCCGTTGGATGATTAAATTTCAACTAGCTGCGTTTATTCACTGGGTTTTCGGTTTTGCCGCTCCGGATGTAAACAGTGTTGCGATGGTTAAATATATTCACCATTCGCTATCTATAATCAATGCTTGTTGGCAAACAATCACAAACAAAACGTGTTGCGCTGCTGTCGATGTTTACGGTCATAGATTATCAATGCACGGTATGCTTTGTTTTTTTCTCTCTTCCTCTAGCTCACCTGCACGGCACTATTTTATTACGTTTTGCATCACACTTTGGCATTATTATTTCATCCACTATCTGTATTTCTTACCGGCACATTACCCAGCACCCACACACGCTGGCCATATGCGGTCACAACTTCACAGCCGCGATTGGATAAACAATAAACATATTCCCCGGAGGTTTCACGAATAATATGGGAACACGAATTTGATATTGTTGTGTTTACACCACTTTGCGAACGTGAAGTTCGATCAACGCACTACGCGCGTCCGGCACACACGCGACAGATCGCGGTTTTTTTTTCCTGTTGGAACAGCGTACAAAACACGATGAGACTCATTGGAGAGAGCTTCGCGTATTTCACTTCCAGTTTGTTCGGTTGTTGCTCGACGACTAATACCACGCAACCGTACATCATAGGGATGGAAACACACAACACCTTTAGGGGTGGTACGAACTGCGAGACTGACCAGAGTTCGTTCGGAGCTTTTGGTTAGGGTGAAAAGCTCTCCGAATGCTTGGAACGCACCAACACATGGAAACAGTGTGCTTTAGGAATCGAAGTAAAGAAAGCGTTAATATCGGAAAACTAGGCTACAATATTGGACATTACACATATGATTATGATTAGTAACAATCACAAAAGATTGTCGTTTGCTTCATTGGGTGCATAAATTGAAATGGTTACATTTTCTAATTAATTTATTTCTTTGTACTAAAAGCTATCATCTGTAGTTGCTCAAAGGCTCAAATGTTTGCGCTCAGCTTGCACAACCTTGTCTAGCGCACATCGCACCCTTACACACCTTGGTTTTGACGTTTGTTCGCCGCGTCAAAATTGCAAGATGCACTTTTTTGAGATGGCAACAATAACAACAGTGCAAAAGTAATCATGAGAACGGTCGTTGTTTTGGAATAGCTTTTCTGAACAATTTTTGCTTGTTTCGTCGGGTGTGATACGTGTTCGATTCCTTTCGAAAATGTCCTCGTTTCACTGCTTTGAGTTTGAGGTGCTGGGACGGACGATTGCGCTCCCGGTGCCACTGTTCGTTAATGTGGCCATATCATTCGGTGCGTTCGTTGCCGGGCGCAGTTTGATCCCGAAGATGAAACCGATGTTCATCAACGCAAATTTGTACGGGATCGATATGAACAAAAAATCGAAACCAAAGATGTACGTTCGAATCTTTACGTTACAAGTAAACCAAGGATAATTGCATTGAATTTTCTTCGCCTTACTCCAGCCCGGAAGCGTTCGGCGTCGTGACGGGATGCATATTTCTGGTGTCATTGTTCCTTTTCATACCGGTGCCTTTCCTGCGGAACTTTTCCGCCACCATCCAGGGTGACTTTCCTCATGACAAGGTATAAGAGAGTGTTTCAAAACTCGTTCAAATTTTAAACGATGTCTAACTTTACGTCAGTTTGTAGAATTTATTGCCGCGATGCTCTCGATTTGCTGCATGATTCTGCTAGGATTCGCTGATGACGTACTGAACCTGCGATGGCGCGACAAACTATACCTTCCCACGATCGCATCACTGCCACTGCTGATGGTGTACTACACCAACTTCAATTCTACCACCGTCATTCTACCGAAGCTGGTGCGTCCATTGCTCGGCCACTCGCTGGACATCGGCGCACTGTACTACGTGTTCATGGGAATGCTGGCGGTTTTCTGCACGAACGCGATTAACATTCTGGCCGGCATCAATGGGCTCGAGGTGTGCCAATCGCTCATCATTGCCGGTTCGATCGTGGTGTTTAACGTGGTGGAGATACTGAGCGGTCATCATAGCGATGCACACGAGTTTTCGCTCTACATCATGCTGCCGTACATCGGCGCTACGTTGGCACTGTGGCGCTACAACAGGTAAGACTTTGTCACACACGCACACAACCATGCACACGCGGCAAAAATTAATATTATTTGGAGTTAATTTATTATAGCAAATTTATACCTACATTACAAAACAAATAACTAGCGTTCTCACATTGCGCGCCACAGTCTATGTCGCTATCCTTTCAGTACATTCGTTTTGCACAAAACGCGCCGTTCGCAAATTACGGATTCATTGATTAAGGTGCGCCTCCAACGCCAAGGACGCTTTTAATGGCCTCGTACCCTCCCTTACGATCTTCCCTGCCAGAAAGTCTTCCTATTCAGTTCGCTTCAGTCAATCACATTTTTGCTTCTCCCACTCCCACGCTTGCGATCCAATCCGATCTCCCAGATCTGAACAACCACAGTATCAAAACAGTTACATTACGTTGTAATTGGTGTCTAGCTAAAGGTGTATGTATGTGTGGGTGTCTCAGGCCGAACTGCTGATAAGGAAAACCTTGTGCTCTACGCCACATGTCCACCACCGCACACGAATCCTTGTCCGACGAATATATATATATAAATACTGATATCAGCCCTTTTTCTCGGATGGGTAAAAGGGTGCATCATTCCGGTCATTGGTTATGTTGGTTCGAATTATGTATCCCGGTTTACCGGTGAATCGATATCGTCTCGTATACACGACGGTCAACGGAACGACAGCTGCGATTAAGTTTACCTTCCATATTTCCTATGTAATAATGACATTTGTGGTAAAATTGAAACTTCTATGTATCGGCGAACCGATGCAGTTTGTGTCCGGGGTGTCTACATTCCAATCATAGCAACCATACTTATAGAAGGATTTTCAAGCAGTCGCTAAGTACTTTAATTTTAGTCAAGACACCAGCCTTCGTCATTTCTGATATCAAACGCGAAGTGGATTTAAGTATTAAAAATTAACACCTTAAAATATCGAGCAGAGCGCAAAAATAATCTCATTACCATTCGTCCAAGTTCAATTGAATCCAATTCCAAACAAAACCAACAAACACTCAACCTCCCACACCCTAGACACAAACCGCAACGCTTGGAAAAGCTGACGCCGATACTTAAGCTACAGTTTTATCCACTTTTATCTTCCCTCTTTCTGTGTTAAGCGGTGCGAATATTTTGACTAGTTGATTAGTGGTGATTTCCACATCCACATTGTTTTTTTGTTTGTTTGTTTTTGGTTTAGCTGCGTAGATGATTATGATAATGGATGTGTGCTCTGTTGATTGGCCTCTTGCGGATGAGATGTGAATGGTAGGAGGATGGAAGAGATTGCGATTCATGTATCGTGTGTGCACGTGTGCATCTCAGGTACCGACCCCAATATGCGCCCACCGAATCTAACGCCACCTAGCTAAAGTAGTCGTCATCCGCCAGATTATCGTCCCAGCGGGCAAACAGATTCAGTACGATATTATCAAACTTCCACGCGTTCGCACGCACATACTCCGGCTCGTAGTATCGGTCGGTGCGTCGGCTCACCCGCTCCAGTGTGCGTTCGCCGTTCTCGAGATCTTTGCCCGTCGCAATCAGCTGCTGCACGTACTCCTCGTTCAGCACCTTGGTGTGCTTGGGATCGGGCAGATACAGGGCGGCTGATGCACGATGCTCGTAGTACTGAACGATCGAGCCGGGCTGATAGCACCGACGGCAGTACCATCCACCGAAGTGATTTAGGTCGCCGATCAGTAGGACCGGCTGTTCGATCGCTAGCACACGGTCCGGATCGGAACCGTACACTTCGCGCAATGTACGGACCTGCACGGCCGCACTGCCGATCACGGTGCTATTGCCACCCGGCTGCTGCCAAAAGAACCCGTACACATTGTGTTTCAGGCGAAACCGTACCGGTTGGGGCCAATTATCGTACCAGCGCAGGTACGCAACTGCCTTGCGATTCAGTATCTCGTCTGTGCCGCTGATCAGCACGATATCGTCCGCCCGGAGCGCACCCTTGGTGGTGTATTTTTGCAGCTTGCGAAACATGTTCCGCCCGCTGCACGTTGCATCGGACACGAGCAGCAACCGATCGGGATGAAGCGACCGCAGGAAATCTGTCCCGTCCAGGTGATGCGCGAATGAGGCCTGCTGCTGCTGCTGATCTCCTGACACCCGATCGCACAGCACAAACAGGCTCACTTGGTCGGCCAGCTCCATCAGCTGGATCTCGAGCACCTCCACGCTGATGTAGGTGCTCTGGACGATGTAGAAAAGGTTGCGAGCGAACGCGCGTGGTTTTGCCGACTGATGGACACCCTGTGCCGGTGGCAGCTTCGCGGTGATAAACGCACGCCATATCACTTCCGGCTGACCGCAGTCGGCACCGTGCCACTGCGAGTTACACCGACACCGGCCGATGCCGTCTTCGCCCACCGTGAGCGCCGTCGAATCTTTGGTAAGCTCAGTTCCTTCCGGCTTCGTTATACCTGTATTAGTGGGTTCAGTCTCATTGTTGCCGGTTTTGCTCTTTACTTCCGGTGGCTGCTTGGAACTAACCACCATTGCATTACCCTGCGTACCTTCGATGAAGCACAACCGTTGTTTGCGATTCCCTTGCCAGTCAGTGTATGGAATTGTCCTGCGAAAAAGAGTCGAGGAGGGAGGTTTAAAAATCGTATTAACATGTTGTGTTTCAATTATTCACAATTCGAGCCTCTTTCTGCTTTCTGAGTCATACAAATGTATCAAGTTTATAGAACACGTCTTCCGTGCTTTCTACCGCTAACAACCTATTTTACAATTTACATACAGTTTTAAGTCTCTATACATTTGAAAAAAAAAAACTAAAAAATATATAGGAAGTATAGGAAGGAAGGCATCATATTCTATATTATCGAATTTTAAAACACTATTCATGTCTCCGATTGAAAAAATGTAACCCAACGCCCCCGGCAAGCATTTTTAAAGCCATTATTAATGGCACTGGGTCAGACTTTTCCCAGTTGTCACCCGGAAAATCTTAAGCCAATTAGTGGTGCACGTCTGTGTCCATCGACCCCGTGCACTACATTCAAGCCTCATTAGAGGCAGTGAGTGCACGAAATGTGCCAATTTGTGGGTGCCGGAGACATCAACAATTCAATTTGCATGTTACCGGCAGATACAACCGGTGCTGGCACGGTGGGAATTGGATAAATGGTTTCGAATTAAGGTTGGTTTGTTTGGTGCACTGGTATACGTGGGAAGGTGTGGTTAGAGTTTAGTTTTTTTTATCATCTATTATTAATTCAGCAAACGGTTGTTCTACAGCAAATCGTATACGCAATATTAAACAAGAGTTCGTCACTTGCTGCGCATAATATAATCGTACCGAAAAAGGGCGAGGTAGATTTTCACGTCATGGAAAAACTTTGCACTAAAAAAACATCTTCATACGCCTTACTTTTCCGACTGCAAAGACTTTTTTTTTCTGCGCCTTTTAATACGTACCTAAAGTATTTTTCTGCTCGTTCCGGTTTCGGCACATCACGCTGAATCCAAGGCCGATACTTGGGGTGTCTCGGTGGGTGCAGCAGTTTGCCCTTTAACAGCTGACCACCGCCAACACCGTCGTGTTCGTCGCCACGCGCAAGATCATTGCTCAGCTCGGCACCAGCCTGGCGTGGGTCGTCCGTACGGTTGGAGATGAAGCGAACACCAAACGGTGACCAACCGGAACGTTCAACGAGATGTGGCTGCTGGTGCTGCTGCTGCTCAGCTGTTTGCGGGCGGCCCCCCCCGCCGGTAGCATCCTCCGTATCGATTGCGGTCGAGACGAGCAGCGAACCGAACAGCAGGAACAGACAGATGAGCGAAATTTGCAGCAGAAACAGACCCCATAGGAACAGCCGTGCGTCGAGCTTCCGTTTGCCACTGGGAGACATTCGATATTTCCGCTTCCGTTCCACCCCTCCCCCCGGGGAGCCGAGAATCGTTCCCGGGAAACGCGACACACACACGCCGCCTCGGCCTATCTGTAGCTGAGAGCTATGGAATTCGCCGCCAGTTGGAAAGACACACTCACACACACGGCCGTTCGTTTCACATTTGCCCTAAAGCCTGCTGGGATGCTGCAAAAACGCATACGATGGTGCTCACTTGGGATTGTTCGTCCTTTTTGTCACTCTATTTGCTGGACGGCTACTATTGCAATTCACATTTTTCGTCCCGTCTGGAAATATGTTTCAGCGCACTTGCACTTCTTCTTCATTCTTCATGCGAGATGCGTTCACCATTCATCGCTATAAATTCGCACACAGTTTCATACGAGCTATACTGCCGACTACCCGGTATACTCTGTGGTACTCCTCGAGCAGTACGACTTGGTGTGGTTTCCACGAACGGACGGCCGTTTGCACTTAAATGCACCGAGAACCCAACCCGTTTTGCATTGCACAAAAAGCAACAAAAATGAGTCATAGGTGCTGGAAGCGATAACGGAGGGTGTGGAACGAAGGCATTGCGGGGAATGTTTAGAAAGTTGACAGAAGTGTTGCCAGGGACGTCGCAACGCTATCTTCATGAAATTGTATCAATTAATGTTCGTTTGAGGGTAAAAATATCGCAAATTTTTTCTCATAATATTCCACCAAAATTATTTTTTGCTTTGAACACAAGTTACTGTACATTTTTTGCTTGTCCGCTCGGGTTGCTATGATTTTCCGTTCCAACTGTCATTTACCATCGTCGCGCAAACGCAGGGCTTCCATCCAATGTTTACTCACTGCATTTTTAAACCGTTGGAACCGTTTTTCTGCCCACAGGTACCCTTCCCAGGTGTTTGTCGGCGACACGTTCAACTATCTTTCCGGCATGACGTTCGCCGTCGTTGGCATACTCGGCCACTTCAGCAAAACCGTGCTACTTTTCTTCATCCCACAAGTGCTTAACTTCCTCTACTCGGTGCCGCAGCTGTTCCGATTGATTCCGTGCCCGCGGCATCGCATGCCAAAGCACGATCCAGCCACCGATCTGCTGCACACCAGCCACACTCAATTCCGCGTGGACGAGCTGAATCTGCCGGGGCGTCTGTGCTACCAGATCTTCCGCCACTTGCGGCTCATCCGGTGCGAGACGGACCGTGACGGGCGAACGGTTACGTGCAACAACTTCACCATCATCAACTTCTGCATCCTGCTGACGGGACCGATCCGGGAGGACCGATTGAATCAGTTGCTGATGGTATTCCAGCTGGCCTGTGCGGTATTTGCGTTCACGATACGCTACCCGCTGGCGCACTACTTCTACGATGCCAACTGACAGTGAGCCCGTTAGGCTGCGGACTGTGTGCAGAAAAAAGGACACCAAAGTTTCGGTTTGTGCGGAGTGTTGAGCTATGCCAAACTTACAACGAAAGTGCTGCTCGAAATTAGGAGCAATGTTAGATGTTTACGATAATAAAGCAAAGCATTTCTTTATCATCTATATCATCAGGTTATTTCTTTCATACTGTACATAGAAAAAAAGGATACCGCTTCGGCTTCTAGTGGAGTTTCTGTACTCATACAAGTTATATAAGTTTATTGTGTACGCTTCTCTCCGTCTGCTCTGTTCTCTTCTCCCAAAGGTTCTCTATTCTGCTGTTTTGTTTTACAAGTTAGTTTTTGCTACTTTGCTAACAATGGAGTAGAACGAACCAACATAAGCTTCAGTTTTGTCATTTAAATGTTTGCTTGATGTTACTGCCGTTTTTTGTCATTACTGAGGCAAGAAAAGTTTGTATGTTCACTTATGTTATTTTCTCTGCAATGAGTTGCGCAGAAAAGCGCCTTATGACAGCAATTTCCGTGAGTTTAAGTTTCAATATATTTCTGCCTGTAGATAACGTGCCGGGGCTATTGCGGGAATATATTTTCTAGCGTTTTTTTTTTAAATAGTGAAGTGGTGTTTGTGGTGTTTGTTTGTTTGTTGTGTTTAAATAGTGAAGTGGTGCAAATTTTGCTTCCCCAACTGTAACTGATACCAATTGCTGAATAACATTTATATGTTGTTTTGCATTTTTATTTTACTAGCTGAATAAGTGTAAAGGACCATGTTTATGGGTTAGCTTAAAAGGTAGAATATATCGACATTTCGACTTAGCGCTTGCGTTGCATCCGTTCATACTTTTACACTGTCTGCGTTTGTGTGTGTGTGTGTGTGTGTGTGTGTGTCTGTGCTTCCATCTTTTGATCTCTTATGTATAAGTATATGAATATTTTCTCAAAAATATATAAATGTTTTTTTTTTCATTTTTGTAGTTACATATGATTTGCATTATTGTTTATCCGTTTTACAATTTCAGATTTATGACACTTTTGTTTGCTGTTATTTAGTTTGCTCCATTTGATGATTTTTTACCCACCTTCCTTCGATAGCTTTCAAATATGCATTCCGTGTTCAGTATATGTGCTCCTTGCGCATCCAACAGTGACACCGTATGTAGCTGAAACATTTGTTCATGCTTCTAAGTGTGCGTTGGTGCTGTTTCACAGCTTCACGGCACAACGGTTGCTCAACACAACACATCAATCATTTCCTACACAATGCTTTCGACTATCCTTCATCACCTTCATCACAGCCCTTCTACGGGCGTAAGAAATGAGCGTAAAACGCTTTTCTAAAAGCAAAGGTTGACAAACATTAAGGACGCCGGATCTATAAATGTAACTTCGTGTAGTGGTCGTGAAACACAAAAAAAAAACAACAAAGATCAATTAAGGAACATGTAGCAATGCGATAAATAACAAATACCGGGAGTTATCTTTTTATCAAGAAACGAAAAGGGAAAAATAATTTAACGTAAAACCTGCTTTCAACTTCTCAGCGAAACATGATTAAGTTCACGTTTTTGAAATATTTTGAAATATTTTTGAAATGCTTACAACATGATACAAAAACAAGAACTAGCCTCTATTTATTCTACATATAGCAATCTGTTATTATCAAGAGTGTGTTTTATGTGGTTTACTGCGGATCATGTGTATTGATGCTTATGACGAACAGTTAGAGAATATAGTTGCAGTGCAAATTTAATCATTCGTTCGTACTCAGATTCTTACGACGTAAACACAGGTTATACGCAATCTATGCCCATTCCCCTCCCTTCTGTATGTCGTAGGGTGTAGGGCAAAAATAACAACATTAAATTGTACTGTTTGATTTTTATCGTGACACGCGCCTT
>JXXA01013595.1:0-15577 GCA_000956255.1 Anopheles punctulatus
AAATGATAAATCAATACATTTGAAAGTGCGGCAATCGAAAGCGGTAAAAAGCTGGTAGGTTTTAGGAAACGATAGTTCAGATAAACGAACAAAACCAAGGCATACGTACCTTCGACCAGACCACAGTTTTGTGTTGTGTGATATGTGTGCTGGAAAAAAAGCAACCGGCAACAAATCGATTTATTTAAACCCAGTACAAACATGTGCTCGTTTATTCACTAATGTTACCGTAATGTTAAACTTCGATTAGGAAATGCGGTCGATTCGCTGCTCGTATTCGTAGTAGTTTCGTTATGAATGAAAGTACTTTTTTTAATTTTTTTGTTTTTTTTCTCCACTGCTTTAAAACTTAAACACCGGAACAAACCCACGGATTTACGTTATTACGGATGTTGCTTTCTAACGGTTTTGTGTTCGATCGATTTGTTGCAGCTTTTCATTCTGTAACGTGCGCTTATGTGCGTACTGCAATCCTAGTTTGCTCCGAACGGCTCCGCACCGCGGTTGACACTCGTCCCGTACCCGTCTCAACCGCCCGCCCGCGAACACATGACGGACATTTAAAATAGGGGAAAAAACAAACACTTCTCCCCAAGTGCGTTTCTCTTTTTTTTCGTTTCCCGCAGACACAGGAGACTCAGGGGAAATCATTAATCCAGCGTAATACGTACGATGTCCGGCGGAAGCATAAAGTTATTCTTGCGCAGCGGTATTTCACTCAGCTGCTGATCCACCGGGGCACGCGTGTCGTACAGCGAGGGACTCTGGAAGATGATACCGAACGTGCCGAAGATGCAGGAAATTGTAAACACCCACAGGAAGAACCGGTCCAGCACCATCGAAACAAACTTCCAATCCTCGACGATCTGGCGATTAGACGTAAAGCAAGGGAGGTAGTTCATTAGTGACTGCATTTCTGTATTGTGCGTATTTAATTATTTTAGTATGTTCTTACACAACTGCATTCGTTACTAAACGATCGGAGAGTGTACTGGATAAAAAAAAAACAATCATAATAAAAGAAGGCCTTGATTGCTCCATTAGAAGATCGTATAAAAGGTAGCAGAAAATTTATGAACCGATGTTTTACACAATAACCATTTTGTACTTTGTAAACTATCTCTAAAATTCATAAGCCCACTTTTGAAGCTGGTGGCTTTTTGAAAGGTTTTAGCTTTTTAGTATTATTGTCGTTAATGTTGGAATGTTTTAATGATTCAATCAACTTTAGGTCCAACTCCATTATTTATCCGACGCATATCGGTAAAATAAATTAAAGATAAAATAAAATTTAAGAAAACTAAAAGTAGTATAATATTATTCACTACACGTTTTGGCATTTATTCAGCTGTGTTAGTAGTTTTTCTGAAATTTCTCTATTTTTGGCAAGCAAACACAAGATAAGATTGAAAATTTAATATGAACAAAACTTATCATTTCATTAAAGTTTGTTTGTAACAATCTATTTGTTACAGCTGTTACAGCTTTGTTACAGTGCCACCCTGTAGCGTCCCTCATACTCTGCACTCGAGATGCTTCATATAAATCAACATAATCCCGCCACATCACTAGCTGAACGAAAACATATCGTATTGCAGAGAACGACGCGACGATGACGATAAGCGCTCATCCGAAAATGGTCCCTAGCACAGTTTATTCATTTATCTCTGCGCTGGTGGCAGAGTGGTGGGAACCACTGGCCTAGCCTAGCACCATGATTGATTAATATGCATATAATTCATTCGAAAATTGAATGAATACTACGATATTGTTTTAATTTTCGCTCCACTGCACGCTGGGAAGCTAGACGGCAGGCAGGCAGTACGTACTACGGCCCGAAGCTGTCACAGTTGCGCCTCCACGACCAACATACCTACCACCATCACCAACCACGACTACCAACCACCCCCTCAATGGTGGAAGTCAACGGTGTATCAAATTTATGTTTTCCATCCGAAGAAGCTGTCGTTGAATTTTGTTACGAAAATGATATTCAATATCTCCATCGACGCCGTTCTTGCAGTCCGCTTTCCCGTCCAAACTCGGGGAGTGATACACGCGTTTTCATTCAAATGGAAATTCCAATTTTAAGCCATCAGACAACAGTCCATTGCTGTCGATGATTAATTAGTTCCGTTTTGACACCCTGGCACCCTGGCTCCGTTGCACGGGAGATATGGCGCAGCATAATCAACAGCATCGCTTCTTTAGCATTGTTAATCATAATGACGGAGGGTTGTTGTTTTTTTTCTGCTGTGTGCGGGGTATCAAAACTAATCGAATCGATAAAATGTACAAAATAATGATGTTGCTTTTGTGTTTGCTATTGAAAATTCTAGCAAAGCTCAGATAATACTGAAAATTAGGTGGGTAAACTTTACCCAATTGTTCTGACCGTTGATTACTCGCTGCTACATGATGATTCGTTGTTTAGGAAGGTGTTCGAATTATTGACATTTTCACAGATAAAGGCTGAGAATGACATGAAATGTTGTGTGGATGAGTCAAATTAATTAAGCAAACGACTGTCGTATTGGCAACTAGTTGATATACTGAAACATATAAATATTTAGGTGTCAGCTTTTTCCTTTCCGTAACCACAAAAAGCACATAAATATCTTTTTGACAAACACTTTTAAGCTTCAACGTTTCAAACGTAGTGTAAAAGGTTCCCTTTCAACTTAGGTATTCAATCTGTTACTTTAAACCAAGAGAGGAATTGTTCTTGGCAGTTTTTAAATGAAGTTGTCAATAGTTTGAACAGTCCCATAGAGAAGTATTTTTCGATTCAAGCATTTTTTTCAATTAAATCGAAATGCTTGCAATTAAATCGAACAATTACTCCAAAACAGTTCCACCACTGATACTGCTGCGCTGATGCATCAAAAGCCAAAAATACCCCCGAATGCGCCTATTGGGCTGAATTTAATTTGCCTCACTTTGATTGATGACCCTAATTATCAGCCGACCGTGCCCCTCCCCCTGATCGGGGATCCATGATTCACCGAGACGAGGGGATCTACCCCTGCAAGCGATTAATCCACCCCTTCCGTGAAAGCTACAAAACAAACGGTCCTACAAGCTAGTAAAACAAAAAATAGTAGATACACAGCGCTTCTTTCGCGACCGGTATCGGCATTCCTAGTCCCTCCACACATCACACCCACGAATCACGCCCACGAATGTCACTGAAGCGGATGCTTCCGAACAAACGAAAAATCCATACACACGCACACACGCACACACATGTCAGAGCATTCGAGCCTAGTGGACGACGATAAAGCGCGACTGGTGAATGAATAGCGCTACATATCACACGAACAACATTGGCTTTGTGAAGGCTTTCGGTACATCCGCTTCCGGTAGCTTTTATGTCCGGTGTCTCAGTGTATGTGTGTGGTGTAGTTTCTTTATCTCTTTCCGCAGTATTTCATCCAAAACATCACAAAAACAACACAAAATAGCCACGAAGCGAACTGAACTACACACACACACATCTATATACATATATACAACATAGGAATCTAATAGGA
Organism: Anopheles punctulatus; assembly: GCA_000956255.1. NCBI lineage: Eukaryota > Metazoa > Arthropoda > Insecta > Diptera > Culicidae > Anopheles > Anopheles punctulatus. The sequence continues at coordinate 3,534 of JXXA01013595.1, forward strand.
ACAACAACAACAACAACAAATCAAGAGTGGGAATATTCGATCGAAGTTTGGATTCACCGTACTCCATAGCGTAACGACACGAAATCTCCAGGACAACAGGCACAGAAAGCTGCCTTTTATGTGAACCACGATCAAGCAATCTTTTCCCATTCATTCGTCCCCACTTGCTTGCAGTATTCCCGGAAAATGTAATTCCACGGTCCAGACACGGTGTGCTAAGCTAAAAATTGGATCGTACATTTTACCCTCGTTTCCCTCGTCACATTCTCGGCTGCGGCAGGCCTACATGTGACCTTTCAACGTTTCGTACCCACCAAATAACCTAACCTTCTTCCTGCCCAACCTGCTGACTCCAAAGCTAGCTTTGTTTTCTTTTTCTTTTTACTATTGGGGTGGTTTATTTTTCCCGTAAAAAGCCCGCTGAGCTGGCCCGTCGCCGTTTTATGTTAATCACTTGGGATTTATTTTCAGTAAATTTAATTATTCTCCTGAAAACGTCCGGTCACTAGGGTTTCGGTTCTCGCCGCGAAACGGTCGGAATCGACCGATGGAAGGGAAAGACGCCGCTGGGTTTTGGTAGAGACCCGGCGAGGGACGCCGGTCGATTGCTTTGTAATTGCAGGCCCGCATATTCCGGGTTTCCACGCTCCGTCAACCCTGGGAAGGAACGAGATTCGCCCGCGAAGACGACGACGATGTGCGCGCGCCCGCTGTGTAGCCCATTTTAAGGATCGTGGGACGATAAACGGCAATAATCTTTATCGTTCCGATGGACTGGAAGACGACGGCTCGATTAAGGAGAATCGACCAGAAAATGTATTCATCATCAAGGTAGAGTGCACTCGAGCCGGGATTGAAGACGATATGACTTCAGGCGGCTAAGAACCCGCTAAGAACCGACTTGATGGCCGCCATAATGATGGCACGTAAATCATATCACGCATCACAGCAGCATTGTTGGTGTGTTGGTAAAGTTTTACGGCTGGCGAGAAAACTGAAAAGTGAGACACGGAGCAGCCCTTGCGTGTGGTTTTGATACCCTTTCAGCGCGTCTTAATGTCGGGATTAATGTAATGTACTAATGCTATGAAAAATTATATTGCGGATTAAACCGTTACGACGCTTTTAATTTGCAGGAAAATTACTCAACATTCACATAACAAAGCAAACATTTTTTACGGAAAGAACAAAGCACCAACAACGTCTTTATAACGAATTAAAAACACTACATACATACATTGTACCGTAAAAATGATTAAGACGTTTTTAATCAAATAATACCACAATCTTCTTTGTCTAATCATAATTAACAACATTCAATTCATGTTAAATTATATTCTACTAATGTAAATCTACTAATCTGCTAGTGGAAATTATAAAACAATATTTTCATAAATTGTTGCCATCCAGCATAAGCTGTACATCACATCAAAAGTCGATCGATCCTAGCAACTCGGTCATTTTTACGTGGCTTCATTAGTAAATCCATCTGTAAAGGTCTGCACAGGCTTTTCCACCTGTAAATGTTCTCCAATGTAGACTACCCAGATTCTGGGCGCTTAGAAAAAGTTTCTAAAACTCTTGTATCAAAGGTCATTTTGCACTAAAAGTGTGCGCGCGATCGTTCCCGATCTAGATCAGCCTTGTAATTCGTGCGTTTGAAACCAGAGGGCGTCATCGATCGTTGGTGCGTGCTGAGTTTGTGTGAATGAATGGGCTTCAGGACAAGGACCCGCTTAGGATTCCTTTTTCCAGCATGACCAAGCCAAGCGAACGGACTGGTTTTTAGTTTTTCGTCCTTTCCAACGAGAGGCCAGTTTTTCGCGTAAGAATTCGAAAACTGCTCCAGATGTGGGAAAAGCTAATTCAAAGCGATGCATTAATATATGACCAATTTTTCAGAATGAAAGAACAAATTTGGGGTAAAAATGCCAATAAATTAAATCTTTTACATATGGTCAGGGCTTTCTAAACATCAAAATTAATAATTCATTTCGATTCATATTTGGTTAAAGGACTATTATTGGCCTAATTTATTTTTTGTAGATAAGTATGAAGTTATTAACATGATCGTAGCTGGACAGTAGTACTATAGGACAGTCTAGTTGTAATTTAAACCCACAGCACTACGCACCTGGTCATAGAGATAAAATATCGTTCCCATCTCATCAAGCATACAACGCCACGGGCCAGCACTGTCGCGGCACTAAGCATGATCATGTTTAATGCACTGCCCACCCATCGGTTAAACCATATTTAAATATGCTCTCAAACAAACGATATAAAAATGCTTACCTCCACAAACGACCCGAACGTGCTGCCCTCATCAGGAACATGCTACAAAATGTGTGTGTGTGTGTGGGTGTAGCACCTCAGGATAAAAGCGGTACGCATATCCTTCACCAGCACAAACCATCCTCCGCACCCCCTCCGCCGGCCAGCTTAGTCAACCTGTATCCCTCGTTTAGTCCCGTGACTTACGAACTCAAATACCCCATCAACTTTAATTAGGGCTTTCCGTCCGTTTTGTCAGCGCTTTTTCGAGAAACTGTGGAGCACCTCTCTTAAAACTAGTCCCATGATGTCGGGGGAGAGGGGGTGGTGGGCTAGTGTAAGAGGGTCTAAAAAAATAAGGCTCCAAAACGGGCTCACAATTACCATTACTACTACGTCCGAAGGGTTGCGAAACAATTGGCGGTTGGGCGAGCGAACACGAACAAACGGGCCTAACAAAATACACGCCACGGCTAGGTGCCGAGAACGAGCGAGATAGAGAATCCGACAAATGGGATCAAAAAACGAAACGGCTGCCAACCGGCTGGCGAAAGCTAGAGGGATTAAATTTTAATGATCATTACACTCATTCTGTCCCGAAAATCTGAGCGTCTCGGACACTGGGCGGCTAAAATTCCACCCCAAAAGAAAGGGTGTGCCTAATGCAAGGGGAGCGATAGCAACAACAACAAAAAAAAACGATAACACAAACATTGAGTACTTTAAGGTTTGAGACGAAAAAAAAGCTGCCAGTTCACCTTACACAACTGAGTTGGAGTGAGTTGGAAAGTATTACAAAAACCGAAAAAGCTTTTTTTTCGACCAACTGCAGTCGTACAACCGTGGCGACATCGGCGTCGATAACTTCATTACCCGTTACCCGTGAAAGATGCGATCCAAACGCTACCTTTGATTCTCCGTTCGAGTTCCGTAACAGCCGAAATCGAAATGAGGATGTTGAGATGTAAAAATGGGTGTGGACCCAAGACCGAGTTTGTCACGAGCAAACACACGCGCACACACAGCGACATAAAAGCACACAACGCAGGACGTCACAAAAGCGGAACCCATCTTATCCGCTTATCAAAGACATTCATCTACGTTTCGTTTCGTAACGCTTAATGGTAGGCCATAATACGAACCACCGGGACCGGCCGAAATCCCCACCATGCACCCGAGCGGGCTAACAGAAACAGACAAAAAGCGAACCGAACCAAACTGAATATTTGTCAAATGGCGCCAACGGGGTTCTTTTTGCCCGTTTTTGTCTGTTTGTTCGGCACTGTCTGTTTCGGTGTGCGTTTACCCAGAGCCCCCCTTCCGTGCCCCTCGTCGTCCCCGCTTGTTCGCTCCAAACGGACCAGCTCGTTATCATTTTCATTAAGTCAATTTAACAACATCTCATTGCCATTTAAAGAGGTCTTATTATTCATCCGAATGTTTCAAGATGGGTTGTGTTCGCACCGTCGCGCAGGCAAGAGCTTTAATATTCGACTGCTTTTCAGGCCTGTAATAGCATGGCTTCAGGGCACGCGGAAGGCTAGTACAAGATTATGTACATGTCTGCCATGCTGTATCGTATTTCAGTTTGAAGCATCATTAGTACGACATTACGCACAATATAAGATTTCACCGTACTGAGATTGTTGGGTGGCGCAGGTTTGCTATTTAGCAGTACCTCCGAAAGCGACGCATAAAAGGAAACAAATGATAAACAAATATAAATTGGTATTTCATGTTCGCCAACTGGCCTTATCAGAGTACATACATCAGCTGCAGATGAAAACAAGCGTAGGAAAAAAAACAAACTTGAGACAAAATAACAGTCTGCGAATAGAAACGAAACGAAAAGTTCACGGAAAAACCGTGCTAGATTACGAAACCACTTCCGGATCGTTTACACGTGCCTTGGTGCGGTATCGAACTCCGGTGCAAAGTGTTGAAAGTAAAGAGGTGAAAGCGATCACAGACTCGAGTCTCATCGCGCGTAGTTCTGAGACTGTTTCTATAGATCTAGCTAGAAAGGATAGATAGATCTATGGATCGCCAAAAAGGATAGATCGCCAGAGCATAGATTTGACGAGGAAAGATGGAATCCCGTCTCACTATAGTAAAAAAGAAGGTGAGACAGAATAAAATGTGCTTGGCTACTGTGATCTAGCCACTTGATGCGAAAGACCGATGAGGTGAGATCCCAAATTCATCGGTTTACTCCGCTCAAATCCAGATATTAAGTTGATTTACAGCAGCTTTTATACATTCATGCACATTTCTTGAACAAATTTCCCAATCAAACGTTTCCCAACCAATGTTCACTATACAACAGCATTTTTCACCAAATTCAGGTTCAAAATGGCCCCAACAGCATTTAAAGAGTTCTGGGCTAGTCTCCCTTCATTTCGACCAAAAATGCCATTAAATCACATTTTTTCATACACGCACTTAAAATGGTTTAAATGCTGCTATTTCGTGGCTTCTTAATTATGTGAAAGAAACCAAATGTTGAAGATAAATTCGTTTGCATGAAAAATTAAAGCAATTATACATTTTCCATTCAAGATGAATAAAACAGTAATTTATCTTCATAATGGCAACAAGTAACATCTTATCATCAACTCATATGTTAATCATTTGACAACCAATATTCACAATGACAAATCTTTTACTTACTTAAGTATAAAAACGATGATTTTTCATGATTTTCAAAACATTTTCCAAATCGTAAAAGATTCTACTTTAAAATGCTAGAAATGAATTTTATTTTATTTTCGATCTGTATTGAAATAAATACATCATACAGAAATGAAACCACTCCACTATGTCGGTGCGATAAGTACGATAAGTAGTATAAAATATCACAAACCCAAAGGTCTAGCTAGATAATCAAGATCTAGACTTCGAGATCTCAAGGGCTCTTAAATAAACGCTTGACTTTTTCTAGCAAGCACTGATCGGGGCAAAGACAGTCTCTACACAGTCTCCCTCTCTCTCTCTCGCTTTCTATCGCTGGAGCCCACTTATTCACACACTTTTTGTGGGTCCAACGAAAAAAAAAAAAACAGAACAGACCAGCAAATGGCAGGCTGGTTGGCGGGCGCTAGCGGGAACGATAACCCCCGGCAGCCATTTGTTATTTATCATTTTAACTGCTCTTCTTCACGTCGATGCTGCTACTTTTCACCAACGACCCGGGGTCTTTCGGTGCCGAGCGAGAAAATCGGTCCTCCGACTCGCGAAGCATGCGGTTAGCGCGGACATATCGTGGCCTGTACGCGGGTTTTCCGACCACAGCCGCAAACATTTTTCAACGTCCCGTTACGACGCGACCGGCCCGCACCGGGTAGGGTGTAGGGGGAGGGGCCCGCGTGAAATATCGACGTCGATCAGCCGCGCTGATAGGGGCAACACCGGGCACATGTTTCGGGCTACTCCTGTGCGCGAAGGCCATTTATTTTCAACACCCGTCCCCCCCCGTTTGGCCACACGCTACCTGATGTAGAGCACGCTCGTTTCACGCGATTTCATTTTCGCGCAACAAACGTCGGTGTGTATAGTGGCCGCCGTCCGCATGCCAGTCACCGTAGTTAAATACTGATGGAAGCGCTACCGAACGTGGGCCGGCCGTTTATATCGTTCCGGCATAACGTTGAGCAAATAGTGATTCGTTAAGGCATCTACCGCCACAGCATCGGTGATGGTGTTCTCCATACAAAGAATACGAAAATTTTCACCATCCCTTAGATGTCAATGTGCAATGTGCATGTAATCAACTTTTAATTGGACACAAATTGCGTGAAAATGAAATACATTGTGTACAAAAAATTTCCTCCAATGAGCATCAAATTTGCACCAACGCAAATTACAGATCCAGTTATATGTGTTAATTTTGCCAAACAATTCGCTAAAATCTTATCAAATACCCCCCATTGCATTGATCTCTTGATAGATCAAACCAAAACAATATTACTATAATAATATAAAGAAAAAATATTTTAAATAAACCTTGCACTTCATGAAGATAGTTTAGAAATTAAAATTCCCACAAGTAGCAGCTCCTTTTGTTTACGTCTTACTACACCAATAAATCGATTCCACTCCCAATTTGAGGCGAATCGCTAACCGACACCACTCGCGTAAAGCGGCGCCGTTAAACGTTAAACGCTCACTGGAAACATTCGCGCACCATAAACACCGCCCAACCGAACGGGTTTCGATCGCTTTACGATGCCATTTGCATTAACTTGAACACCTTCCAAATAACGATTTCCGTTCGACAAATTAGTCGGCAAGCTGCGGCCGCGAGAGGGGAAGAAGCACGCCACACCGGGGCTGGTGAGGTGGTGAAGTACGATCAAATTCAATTCTAACCAACGGTCTCCAACGAACCGCCGGGGTCGTGGCGCTTCGAAAAACCGCTCGTTAGCGCCGGCTAAAGAGCAAATATTTTCCCGACTGCCTTAATTATGCCATCCGCCTAGCATCGTCCTAGTACGCCATCCTCCTAGCAGTTGCGACCACCGTTCGGTAGCCGGTTTTTAATCGATGCAAAACCAAAGTAGCCCATTCCATTTTTAACCACGCCACCATGTCCATTTGCCTTCAACCACACCCCTAATCGTCGCGCCAAACCAACGCCTAGTCATCAGAACGGCCGCGCCAAAGGTGCTGCTTTAAAACAGCGAAGCAACACCATTCGCGCCCCCCGTAGCCCAAGAAATGCTGACTCCTTTATCGTATGCCCATTTCCATCTTCTTCTTTTTGTGTTTGCTCTTGCCGCTCGCCCCAAAGTCTCCGGCCACAGTATCCCATCCCGTCCGTGCTCCGGGCCTTATATCTTTTAAAAACTCATCTCACAGCAATCTTTTCCCGCATCCCTCGTGCTTTCCACCATCCATCCACCAACACGGTCTCAACGGAACGCACGCCGGGAGCGCAGTCCTGCCAAAAAAACAAAAAACAAAAAAAAATGGGATGTTCTTTACGATTACGGTAATAGCCGCGGAGTGCGGGAGCAGCAACGGTTTTCACATGAACAGCCAACTCAACGCCTTTTCGCTTCGATTACGCACCAGACCCCGGCCCGTGTGCGCCTGCTGCAGGAATTTTCCCAAACGAAAGGAAAATTTCGCACCGGAACACAAGAGCAGGCAAGAAATCCGAGAACCCGAGCACGCGATGGAAAGGTGCGATGCGAACGCATGGCTCCGATATTTTACCTTTAAAAGCTGATTCTCTTCCGTGCTCTTTCGACGGTTAGTTAGGGGGGGATGTAAGGGATCGATTTCATAAACGCTGTCGCACTGAATTCTTATTATCTCTCGTCGGGATGTCCGCTGCACCGCACTGCATGCATAATGAAATTGGATAAATGGCTCTCGGGTGCCCTCCTGTGCAGAGCAGCAGATTAGTCCTTTTTTTTCGATGGCCGACAACTCAAACACTTCGCAATGCAAATTTTGCGTTTGCATAACAGACCGAAGTAATCGATACGATGTTAATCTACTCACCAAAAGCAGCCAATAGGTTGCTGAATGTGTAAGAATAATATTTTAATTCGTGTAAAATAAATTATTAACAGATTATTGGACAAATTTCACGGATAGGATTCCTACGGACAAATACTAACTAATGTTTATAATCGATAAATTGATGTAATATTTTCTAATTTTTGCTTCTAAAAGCATGCAATTTGGCACTCTCTATATGATGCGACTTTACATTTTTTTTGTATTTTGAACTGTTTAATAAGACTATCTTTTAGAAAGCGAGCGAAACCGAACGTGTAGCGAAGTTATTGTACGCTCAGAACACTCATCTAATCTCGAATTAATGTCCTCTGCAGCGACAAGAAAAAACAAGCAGCAGCAAAATTGGACGAAAATTTTTACCAATCCAAAAACCGGGCGTGGGATTCATTTTTGATGATCTTTTTTTGCCATCTCACATGGTGTTTTCATTCTCTCTTACACGCGCTCTCTGCGTTTCACTGCTTCTTTCACTTAACACCGAACGCAAATTTACAACCACGTGGACGAACGTTCCGACGAACAATCACGGATCCCAAATTTCACCCTAGCCGAACCAAATCAGCTTCAGCTCCAAGGCCTGGCCGCTCATCACGTTCACGGTCGAGAGTAAATCAAATCAAAATACTCCCGCTGTGTTGCTCTGACGTGAGAAAAAAAAACTATGTACAAACGCATAGACATACCACACCGCCCCGAGTAGACGTGCTATGCCGTCGATCAAGCGCAACCGGCGACCGCTGTTGTGTTCTCGGATCTTACCGGCCACAATGTTGGCAATCAAGTTGCAGAAACAAAATAACCGAGCAAACAAATAAACAGCTCCGAGCATCCACCGCTACAACTATTTACCCCAAGCTCACTTCGGAGAACCCACATTCCGTCCTATGTGAGTTGCTCATTCGCCCCGTTGTTTCAGAAGCTGGAGGTCCACCACCGCCAAGGGAAACCGCGCTACAGCTACAGCTACGGCAGCAAACACGAAGCAGGCAGCGAGCTCGAAGCGCACAAAACATCAAAGGAATTTCTCACATTTTTGCTGCATCACATCCTTCGGCGAATCCTTTCCCTGTTCGTGGGTGTGAAGGAAAAGCACACACTCGCGCTTCGCGTGGAGAAAGAGAACGTTTGCGAACGGACAGACAAGGACACACCCATCACGGCCACACACATACAGCGTACAGTACCGTACAACGGCAAGAAATCGACGTCACCCGAACCCGAACGCTTTCAACATGGAGCACATACAGATTTTGGCTCTGGCCCAGTAGCTTGCACTGCAAAACCATAAAACTGGCTAAAAAGCGAGCCCAGATGTGTGTGGGTGGGTGGGTGTACACGCGTCCAGGGCCTGCGTTTCCTGATGCCTCCGGTAATACTGCCATCACTGCACGGCTGTGTTTATGTTTGCTTACTTGAGTGTAGGACAAGCACGGTTCACAGAACGGAGACACACGCGCACAAACCGATGCCTTTCCCCGCCGAACACGCTTCTCTCCGATGCTCGATTACATCATTTTCTTATAATGTTATTTTAGATTCTACCTCCTTCGTTCCGCTCGTGCCAGGGAGCGCTCGTGCGACTTGAAGATGGCCAAGTTAGTTGCTCGTTCGAGCATTCCGTGCCATAGCGTGGCAAAGGCTAATGGGAGAGATGCTTGCGTTTGCCTTTCTGTGGGGGAAAAGAGAAATAATTGCCCGCACAAAGGAGGAGGAGGGGCGGAGTGGCATGGAGGAGCAAGAAGTCATTTCTACACAGACTGCGGTGGATGAGTGTATTAGCCTTTAAAATACAAATTCAACAAATCGTGTGTCGTTAAGCTTTCATCTGCTCGATGGAGACGCCCAGTCCTTCGTAGAGTTTAGCACACGGGTAGAGGAAACTAATTTGTAAGTGCAGTGCACCGATAGTAACAACACTCCATCCAAATGCCCAGCTCTACACCTTCACACGGCACTCTACCCTGAACCCAGATGCACTGAAAATAAACACAACCACCCAGCAAACTTTTTCTACGCGCCGATCACGGCGGCGAACGCCATGTGCAGGCGAACCTCAAGCTTAAGCTAAGCAACGGTTCCGTTGTTTTAACCGATATTTGAGCGGCGTTAGCCGCAGCACGAACTATTTCGTTCATTACGAAGTAAAAGTTAGTTGGCCACATTGGACAACAGGAAACAAACCGTACATTCTGCTGATTGTGAATTAGAGGGTACCGTCGGGACATGCGGAAGGGAGCCGCCGACCTTTGGACTAAAATTTTGCTGTGACAAAGCGATTTTGTAATGTAGGTAAATTTTTTTTTTACACGGTGGTGTTGATTTATTTTACCCTCGACATGTAATGACATGTTTTACCCTAGGACGTGTGTACTCTTCAGAAACACAAACATATACTTTGTTTTGTGCTATTTTTGCGTGACACCGGTTTTGTGGGCAATTTTTTTATTTTATTAAATTTTACCAAACGATTTTCTATGAAATGAATAAGATAAATATGATAGATAGATAAAGATAATAATAAATATATACCTTTGGACACTTAAGACCAAAACTCATATTTATAACATTGTTAATGCATTTAAAAATATGTGCAAAATATAAAAATAGAAATTTAAAATATCTGAGAAAACATCAACAAAACGTCAAAAAATACTGATATTGAGAGCTCATATTTGTGTAACGATTTACGTACCCTTACCTAAAGTTATTATGGCCATCTATTTATAATTAACATTTAGGAATCATCGGTATAAGTTTTTTTTAATAATCTGCTAAAGGATGGTTATGATGATAGTTACATAGATAAGTTTGAAAGATACTCCCATAACACTTCCCACATCCATTATCTTTACCTTAAAAAAGTGTTTCTAGTTTGTTCCACTTCGACCGCCATGCTTCACCAGCACTGCAGACATCTTACGAGCGGCCCAATACCAGCATCTGCATACCATGCAGACGAGAAACAAGCTGTCGCTGCAAGCGATACAAACGGTGAAAGCGAAGTTTGTTTATGTCACCGTAGCGTAAGTGGTCTCTGCATTCGCAGCTCCAATCGCATGGCCACTGCACCATCAAACACTTGCAGCCAAGTGCGAGAAGCAAAACAAACCACCCAAGAAGGAAGTACGCCCAAACACAATCCCACCACGCGTTGGTTTGATGTCGTTGATAGCTTCTTTGATCAGCAGACAGACAGGGCGGCTTCTTCGAGTTCCGACTGCAAGCAAATATCGGAACACGGAAGCAAAACCTTTACGGATGCAGGCGAGGGTTTCCATCATCGCTTGAAACGATTCGTGTTATGCTAAGCCAATTAATCCACTGGACTGTAATCAGCATAATGGATTACATTCGATCGGTGCCTGAATGGGTATTAATTAGTATGTCCAAAGCAGCTTTTGCCTTTGATGCCGCGTGTCCCAGCTCCGTTTAGCATGACACTTATCGTTGCATTATGATGTAATTAAAACAACACACCATAATTGCTGAACATCGTTGCATTCGTTGTTCGTTGTTGTGTGTAACGTATAATTTGATGAGGATGTGCGATAAAAAACCGCGATAGCATCGATCGCATTTGCAATTGCAACTCGTTATGTATTACATCGTCAATAAAACCATCGCTTCTTTTTCGTTTTTTTTCCTATCGCAAAATGATACATCTTGCCACGCCTAATCGCTTGTAATAGATGGATTAGCATAAGTTAAGTAGAGGGAGCAGGGCGGCTTACCTACACCCTGGACAGAATAAATCTGTAATTACCATAGTCATAAATCTGTGCTCCGCCTTGCGCCGTAAATCACCGGCACTGAGTGTTTTTAATTCCACCCCATTGCCACAGCAAATCTCAGGTAATCTCTGCCAAGTAATTGTGTTTGCTTTGGCCTAGCCTACCCTCACCGTTGCTTCGTTCTACCGGTTTCCCCCGTTTTACCTGGGGGCTCTAAAAAAAAACCAAAACCAAAACTACAACAGACTCGCACACGCCTTCGGCCCGTCCGATGGACAAACCTGTCGAACCGATAATTTTACACAGAGCGATACGGCGCACTGATCGCAAGTGCAGGGCACGGCAGCAACAATTTAACTATGTGGCTACTCACCTCATTATCCTTATCAGCATCCTTAATGTGCTGGGCAATAAATCGTACCGCCTGTATTGCGGACAGCACCTCCGGCGATAATTGCTTCGGGATGACGTTTTCCGCCTCGACTGAAGGTGAATGTGTTGTTGTTGTTT
>JXXA01013599.1:0-13025 GCA_000956255.1 Anopheles punctulatus
TAATTATTGAATAGCATTTAAAATGCCAAAAACCACCACAAAATCGCTGTAAAGAAAACAAATGCCACCCTGCAGAATGGTGTGCCGAGTTTACGCTCATTCGAAACCTTTCAACAAAAAGACTGGTAAATATCAGGTCTCACTAGAATTTTATCCTGATTTATCACCACTTACTAGCCCCTGCACCCACGTTTCCAACCACTTGGGTTTGGGACCACTTTCGGCATATATACGAGCATAACAACCAGCCGATCCAAGCACGGTTTCGGATCGAGGATCTTCTCTCGGAACGTGGTTTCGGAAGTCCTTTGCAGAGCAAAAGTCTATCGAGGAAGCACCAGAAGCAGCTTAGCAGCTCAACTTTCCGGTCCTTTTGAGAAACGAGGCTGACATTAAACATGGTGAGAACAAAATTTTAACAACGTTATGCGATAAATTCGTTGGTTTCATCACTAAAAGCTTGCTGCACCCCGAAAAGTGCCGTCGTACCGTGTTGTGGGACATACCCAATTTCAGATCGGTTTGTTCAAGCAAACTGAGCTTTTCTGCCCGGTAAATCTTTCGGCGCTTGAAACACGATAGCGCACAGTGTTTTATGATTTTAGCTGGGCGGGCAGGGTGTCTGAGCACATTAGCCAGTTGGCAAAACACTACCAACCACCGTTCACCATTCATCATTTTCCTTCATCTCCGGTCAGTGCCAGCGGTATGTTCGGCAGATCGAAAACTCTGGAGGGATGTTATTTTGCGCTTGAGGTTTCGGTATTGAAGACTTCTCTTCTGCGTATTAAAAATTAGTTTTAGAATATTTTCCACAAGCATCACACAAGAGAAGGATATGAAAGAACGGCATTCAATCTCTGCACGAATTTGGATGAACGCTAGTGGCCATGAAAATTGACCATTGAAATCGACCAAATATTATTTACAGAACAATAAAACCAACACAATGTTTTGATGATTAAAACGCTGACAGAGGAAAAGAGAATGAGGAAACTCATCAATCAAAGCAGGTTTTGGTGCAAGTTGGTAATGATTCGGGATGATTTATTCGTGTGCAGTTTTTAAAACATCTAAAGGAAATTATGTTTGCAAGTAACCGTGAAAAATTAATGATTTTGTAGACAGTACGATGATAGAATACAAAAATGGATTAAATTTGTATTCGCAAAGAAAAAAAGTAAAACCATAAAAAACGCATATCACAGTTATTAGTTTATAATTTCTATAGACTTGCTGCGTAGAAAACACAATAGATAATTGTTTACGGCCGGTAATGTCAAAAATGTGTTGAAAATGTGTTCCCTATTGTTGTAAGCATCGGTTGGATTTTCGAGCTGGTTAGGTTGAATACAGTTGCCGAGCATGAATTAAGTATAAAAATGCAAAGAACGAACCCTATGAATCCGTGCACTGTGCTCGATTTCAGTATTGTTTATATGAATACGTACACCATTCACGAAAATAAATCGCTACTACACATGACATACGCCAATGAAGACGCAGACAGATCGCAAAATGACATATTAAGGACAAACCCAAAAAATGATCAACGATTCTGCTTTCCGCGGCAAACTCAGTCCGTTCAGTAATCTTGAAAACGAACACGTACGCTTGAACAGCTTTACATTTCGAGCCTAATTCTTCAAGCCAGTCCCACACATAAGGCAAATATGTGACCTTGAGTCGTTTGTGAAAAATGCACAAAAAAGAGCTGTACCGCCAAGCGAGTAGCCGCTTGCGTGCGAAATTCAATTTATTCTTATTCGATGGAATTCTACCCCGCGAGGCACCGGTAACGAATGGTTTCAACGGAAAGGATCATCCTTTGTGTTCATCAAAGCACTTCGGCCTCATTTTAACCATCCCCAAACCAAGCTGTGATGGGCTGTTCGGCGAAACATCAGACCGCTTCCTCAGTTATGCCCCGAGGTTTCTGAATTTAGTCTTCTGTACTTTCGGAAACCACGAATATGAAGACACGTTTTCGTTCGGTAAAATGATCGCGCTTGGCGTTTTGATGAGAACGGTCCGTGAGAAACGGGATTCCAAACCAAACCCGACCCTTTTGTTAATGTGAACGAATTGCATACAAAGATTATCTGAACAATAAATAACCATGCTCTTGTGGTTCCATGAGAAACAAGAAGTACTTAATAGTTTAAATACTTAAAGATAATAAGACTCATTAATAGAAAAAAAATGTCATTCAAAATACAAGCATTACTTTAGAACCCCTCTCGGATGGAATATAAATTAAAGGCGTCAAAATATTCATAAATCTGCTTTCGTTTCTCTGATGTCAACTAAATTCAGAAGAGGATAGTGCTATTACTCTCGTCACGAGCAATAGTGTTTTGTCAAGGTCTTGGTTAGTATTGCAACAAACCATAACTTTAAGCTTTCCTCTAGATGTCTGCATTTGTCAAATCTTCAGCATAAACCTGAACAACTTGTTTAGCGAATTGATGAAAAAAATATCGCCATAAGCGCAAAAGCTCCCTAGGCGGTAGATGGATCATCTCCACGTGGATTCGGGAACAGCAAAGAAATACACACTGAAATGGATTGGTAAACACCCTTCGGAACAGGTGTTTCATCAAAAAGGGATTTTGCCGCTTAACGGGGACATATTTCAATCCTCGGAAAGAACAAATGTAGCGGTTGGCAACAGCAATCGGTTGCGTGTGGTGGTGGTAGTTGTGTTGAGAAACATATTTATTGGTACGGGAAAGGTATTTCCAACCCAACTTACACGAGACACACGGGTTGCCTGCTGTAGTGGCCTATTTTGGGGTGTTTTCATCGTACACCACTCGGCAAATTCTAACAAATCGATAGCAGCAGTAGGCACAGACAATGCTTTTGCGGCACACAACAGCAAAGGCTGTCGTGATGAATGCGTTTTTTTAAGTTTTCCTTTTGTTGTCGGGTCAAACTGACAGTTTTACGATTGGATGAACATAAACACCAGTCAAATCAAGTAATCAGTGGCACACGGTAGCCATGGTGCAGTGCGGTGAGACGAGGTTTTGGAGCCTTAGAAGAAAGGCTAACGAGAAGGATACTCATGAGGTAGAAGGTCTGAAGACGGTCCCGACGTCGGTGAGACAAACCAGCAATTTGATTTACGGTAACAAGACCTACTTTTGTCTGAAGAACCCCACTTGACGTGTGAGTTGAGGAACTGGGAAGCAACTTTCGGAAAAAATTTACATAATAAAGCAATCACAATTATGGTCGAAGGATAGTCCATTTCCGGCTGTTTGGAGTTTTGATTCATACGCGGTAGAGTTGAAGGTTTTGGCTAATATATTGATTCGAGTTCTAGATTCTAGATTTTAGTTTTGCAAACAACATTTGTAGATTAAAGCATAACATTGCTACCCATAATCATTAGAAGCTTTATCTAAAGTAAATTCTGTCTAAACAAAGATGGCATTTGTATTTATTTTCGATTTAATTATTCCATAAGAACTAGTTGGTATAACGTTTCAAATGGATAATACATGTTTGTCAGCTAAACAACGACATTCGTACTTTTCCTGTGTTTCATGTTTCTTTGTATCCCTCATGTTTTAAATGACTGATACTTTAAAAATGTTCTGAGACTTTAAAAATGTAAAGTATGTTTACTTATTATTCAACAAGCTCTCTTAATTTTTAATTAGCAAATGTAGTGCGGAATGATACATGATGTGGATCTATCACGCCAAAAAATAAATATAACTTCAAATAATTAAAAAAATACACCTTCACAAGCACGGATTGCATAACAAAGTACATAAATTAAGAATGTAATTACATTAAACCTAATCCGTACAAGTACCGAAGCTTAATTCAGGTTCCATTCCTTTGGCCTTCAGCTCGAGGCAATTAGAGAGAAACAAATTTCTTGGAGATGTTAATTTTTGCACCATAAAATCACCCTGAAATCGAGAATCGCAAAGGAAATGGCAAGAATGGTCTTTCTTTCTGCTGATCGTTTCTTGAATCTCATTTTCCCAAGAGCAAAAATCACACCAAAAATGGCGTGCCTCCGGTACGGCATTCTTTCACGCCATTAGCCGAGCAATTGGATGCATTCGGTACCAACGTTGAACAGGCGAGCAGACGAGAATGGAACAGATTTCTGTCATTTACGACTAAGCCCGACCCGAAGACGTTTCCGGTTCTGGTCGGAACGATCGGAAGAAAATCAATCCTACTGGCTGAGGAGGTCGGAATGTTCTTCAAGCCACAACACACACCAGAACGGGCAGAGCGAAAAAGAGAACATTTCCTTCTCGTGCCAAGTGCGTCTTACCAGCCGCTACCACAGGCTGTGGGAAATATCCAATTAAGTATTATAACCCAAAGAGTAATTAAAACTAAAACAATCGATTGACAGAATAATGAAGCGGCTAAAATTTTCTTCGATTCTTCGCATGTCGTGTGAGGTAGAACGTCTAGAATCGCACTGGCCGAGGAATCGTATTTGCGATTGGAAATGATTGTACAACGAGATAGCGTTTGTTTATCAATAGAAGTTCTTTATGTGGGTTGCAGAAGTTAACACCATACAGAAAACCGATCATTTTAACAGATACACAAGTTCATCAGCATTTACACATAGAACTGAACTTTTCAACACATCCTTGCGCCACGCGAACATGCACTAAAAGGATGTGTGCGAAGAAAATCGATTTTATCGCACGATGCTTTTGCAGCTTCCACGTAGAGATGCCGAGCACGCTTACCGTTTGACGAACAAATGGTGGCAATGCAAAAAAGACTCCTTCTTAATCATGAACCGTGACTTCAGCTACCGTCCTATTTAATAGCGTACAATAAATAAACAAAACGGGTTCGCAGGACTCAGAAGTTGTCGTAGGAGTTAAGGCATAAAAGAGGGCGATGGAGGCTATCTTCCAGAAGACATTAACTTGAAGTACAACTTACTATAAGTGGGCAAGTCTTAATCGTAAAGCACCTCAGGCATAGCTTTTGCGTAGAGCCAAGCTACTATCAGACTGCAGAAATTGTGGTGGGTGTTTCATTAAAGGTTAGAAAATAAACGAGAAAAAAATCAATATCTTATATATTTGCTTTTTAAAAGGAATAATCAAGATAATTTTATACTGTGTTGAACAATATTTCATCTGATAAAAGGAGTAATATCGAGTGATATCAGCCAAGAATTCATTCCCCATAAGTTGAAACAAAAATGATATGTTATAAATAAATTTAAAAAACCCGGAAAAATCAGCCCTCATCGCGGCGGAAGTAAAGCATTTTTCAATTAACGCAACATCGTGCTCTAAGCCCGCATCGGTGCCCGGCACAGCACAAGGGTTGCTGTCGTATGCTGCGCAGTCGCTGACCTCTTGACATCTTCAGCAGTATGCATGAATGGCGAATGTTTGGTCCGGCACACAGCGAACAAGCGTTCCCTCTCTTACAATTAACTCTTTCCGTTTTACCATTTTCATGTCATCGGAGGGGTTTGCGCACGCCAACCAGGGCCCCGCGGTTCGCGTTTGGCGTCCTCTGGCCGCATTAGCAAGGGAAATCAGTCTTAATATGGGGTAATTTCATTACTTTCATACTACATCTACTGGAAGTTTGCCTCAGCGCGGTGGCACGCAGTATCGTACCAATTACCCTTGACAGCCTCTCCTCGGCTGCGCCTTTCGAGCTCGTTTGTTTCGTTTTTTTCAGTTTTCGTTTCCTCTCGCTTTGGAAAATTGAGTTGCAGTCGTTCCGTACGCAACTACCACCAACGCACACGGCGGTTGAGAATCGCAGCAGTGCCACCCCAAGCCAAGATCCATTTATGCATAACGAGTTGAAGATTTAATTAAAAACTATGTTTTCACTCGAGTGGAATTTGGTGGCAGCGATGAGAAGTGAGAATGCGTAAGAAACCAAGACCAAATTTTTGCACCATAGAAATGAAGCATCACAACAGTTGGGATCAAATTAAAGTTTTCTTTCGTTCACTGGCATGTAGGCACGAAATCGTCTAAATTAATTCTTTAATCTATTGAGTTCTTTTTAATCCGTGCTACAATTTCAAAACAGAACTTGGCGGTAAATTTGGAAAGCATGAGATAAGCATCAAACAAAAAAACAAAATGAATGCTTTACTATTTGCTAACGGCACAGCCAGGAAAATTATAAACCTAAACAGTATTCTTAACACTATTTATTACCTTTTTATAGGAAATTTGTGCATTATATTTCTATATTCTAAATGTACCACTATGTTTTCCACCGTTAGCTTCACGTAATAAGATAATGAGAATGATTTATTCTGGTATGAATAATTCAAGATTATTTGACAGCGAAGATTTATAGAAATCATAATTATTTTAATAAAAGTCAATTGGTGAAAAATTAAACCATGGAAAATAAACTTGCTCGTTTTCATCAGGAAATTTAGTTATTCTAAAAGCAAACTTAAATGCAACGACATTTATTACAACATTATTTGATTTTTGTAAACAACTTCATGAACCTGACGCTATATTTCGTTGCTCACGCAATGCGGTAATCCACATTTTCCGGCTCCGACAGAAACACATACTGACAAGTAATAGATCTTCCCAATTTATTTCAATTTCGACAGTCTTACCAGTTATTGCCACCAGACTGTTATCAATGTCCGTACAATCATAAAATCAACCTCAAATGCGTGTGGTGTGTAGAACAGAAAACGCGGTCCTTACAATTACAATCTTTTGAAATTCCGACAATCGACAACACAACGTAAGGACGGAAAGAGACCGGTTCCCGAATAATGACAGGACAATTTTAAAACGCACAAAATTTACGACGCGACCGGTGATAGTAACGAGTCGGCCAAAAACCGAGTCATTATGCACACACTTCCGGATGGTTCGAAGCAACAAAAAATAATCAAATATCTTGCGCGTATACCACCCACAGGCGACGCGAGTATCGTCGGCTTTTGAGACTCATAAAAACGTATGAAAATATAGCGGGCGTCTCGTGGTGACAGATTGATTGCTCGGTCATAAAAAAATTGGGGAACCATCTGATCCGACACCGAAATGTGCCGTGTGACCCTCTGTGTAACATCCTCCGTTGGACAGCTGGCTTAGAAACAATGGGCTATGTTGAAGGCACAGGTTGATCGGCTAAAAGGGGAGTAGAACGGTTCCTATGGGATATCAGGGATACATACCAGCAACACGCAAGGGAGATATCAACGGTGCTGAAATCATCATCGTATCCAACAGAGCAAACTGAAGAGCCGGGTGTAACCGTAGCAAAACAGGATGCCTACTGCTTCATGCCTTTTTATGAGGATATCAGGTTTTTTTTTGTTTGCAGGATTCGCTTCAAACGGACCCCAAACAACGACGGATTCCTCCGTGCTCATTTATCCCCCGTTCCCCACCATTACGAAACAATAAATCCTCTCTTTTCTGTCCACATTTTTCACAATCAAAACAAAACAGTGGATCCTTCGTATGAAAGCGCCGTCCCATCGTCATTCATGTCTCCCTCCCGTTGTTGTGGTACGTACCACTTCGGTATCGCGCAAGAGAAATGAAAGAAAAAACAATGGTCGTAAAAAATAAAATTGTAAGAAAAAATATTCAACGTCATGTCTGATTTACGAGTGCCACCTTTTTCGCTCTTGTGCATGGCAAACCTACTCGGCAACGACGGTTTTTCCTTCAAAAGTGTGTCTGCTCGTTCCAACTCGAGGTGTTGCCCATTAACACCGCTGTGCCGCGCGAAGGGCACAAAATATCATCACTACTCCAATGTCGGGAACGCATCATCATCAATTTTGAAAAAGTAAAGCATACACAAACAAATACACACACATACCCGACAAACAACGACGCATTGAAGAGCAGAGATTGTGGGCGTTGAGTTGACAACGGTTTGTGCTTCGAAGGATCCCTAGGGGTCCTTAAACGACACCCAGGATACTAACGACTACTCTGGAACAGCGTAAGAATTCGTTCTAGATTGCAGTATGATGCATACTTTTGCCGTTCGATGTACCAACCTATACGAACCGTTTTAAACAAATTTTAAAACGGTAGTAAACAAATTACTAATAAACGGTTTCCATTTTGTCATCTTCCTTTAGGATATGATTGCTTTTGAAACAACATCTGTCAGGAATTAAAAAAGCATGTTTCGGAAACATGATGTTACTGCATTACAATTTGCATGATATCACCTTTGACTATCTCCTCCACTGTTTGTTTCGTTCGTTAAAAACAAGTAGTATTTCATTTGAAATTGCTTCTACGCTTATCAGCCAATTTTGTTCAATCAAACAAAATATAACAATTTTACTTACGATCTATCACTCTCAAGTACAAGAATGTTTTAGCAATATTTCACAATGGATGCAACGATTTTCAGTACTGCACACGTTCATTTCGAAATACATTCACACGAAAGAAAAAAAAAACAGGAAAAAAACGAAAGCAACTGAAGCCGATGGCAAATAACAGCATACGAGGAAAAGATTTCCTATTTAGCAACCCGGATAATCTCAATCCTCAATGACACTGTTACGCAAGCCCTACAATAGAGCAACATGCCTTCCGGGCAAGCGCCCATACGCACCGGGCGCCGCAAAGTAAGCATCATAAATCCTGTGCCCCCGTGATAAAACGTGCCGGGCTTGAACATCATTCGCCAGGCGAGTATCGTGTGGTGCTGAGAATATACACAACACGCAACCCGCTGCTGCATTTCTTGCTCGCAAACGCATTGAAACCATCGGAAAGCGAAGCGTACACACGCAGAGAGCAAGGCGACGAGAGTTGTTGTTCAATTAAAACATTTGCACGTAGCACCGGCAGCACTCTTGCCACACAAGCGAAACAGACCGGGCGTGTTTTAGCTGCACGTTTTGTTAGTTACATATACCACAAACCACTACGCTCCATTCCGGCAGGCTAACCACACAACCCGATTCTAACACGCACCCGCAAGGAGAACAGTTTATTTGTGTGCACAAAGTTCTGCTTCTTCGGAAGGAAAACGACATTTGCTTGGAGGAGCTTCTGTTCTGGAGGTTTAGGCGTTACGGGTGGAATGTAATGAAAACACCCCTATTATCTTCTCATAAATGGCCATCTCAGTGTAGTAGTGCCCAAGTCCCAGCGTCAACAAGGAATAGAAAAAAAAAGATATTGAGTGGTTGGTTTACTGTAAGAAGAAAACGTTCTTATGTTCCAACGTTTTAATACACGCTTGTATTACAATCATTTTCGGGAACCGATTTCCACAAGGTGACTTAAACCAAACGAGTAAAACACGGTACTACGAATCTGAATAGGCCACGGCAAGCAGCAATACCAAGACGTCAGCATAAACCAAAACTCACACGATAGGATCCTCGCCATGAAACAGTCATTGCTTTAGCGATTATAGAAGTACATCCTTGTATCTCGGCCGGTCGAGCGTATAAATAGGTTGTTTCTAAGCGCCAGTTGCGAAAAAGGACAAGTGAAACTTCTCCACCATCCCACTGGATTGTTTGGAAAAGGCTAACCTTTATCTCACAAGCACACCGGATCAGGAAGGAAACTATGAAGTTGGTGGTGCTCGTTCCGTTTCGTGCGGTCCAATCAAGGACCTCTGCTTTGGAAACGGTAAACATAGCTAACGATTTAATCTTATACTTACACTTTCCAGCTAAATACTTTTCTAAATTACAAACGCCCACGAACGATGATGCCCTCGTTTGTTGTTAGCAGCTGCCGTGCACTCTCGAGTCGTTTAACATATGTGGGTTGGGTCGGTGGATCTAGAGTTTGCTTAGGACTGGGTAGCCAACTTAATCAATTCATTAAAATGGCGTTTTTCCAGCTAGCTGCAAATGGTGGAAATCGAAATTGTTTCGGGCAGAACTGAAAGAAGGCTGCGGTGTGTTTGTTGTTTGCCCCAGAATATGTCCACAACAGCATTACAATCATCTTTCCGCAGACGCCGATGCGCCGGATGATGCTGACGTGATAACCTCATTTGGCACGAAATGCGATAGAACCTTTTGGGACGAAACATTCTATCGCGAGAAATGCTTTTTCATGTTGCATTACGTGCTTGTGGTTGGCGCGAGAGCAATTTACAAGCGTGTTTTGTTCCATCGTATTGCTTTGTTTTGTGCACTGCGCGAGACACGTTCCAAAATCGCCACGTGGCACTCTCGTTGCTCTTCAAGCGAGGTGCAGTTTTAGCTGTTCCTGTAGCGGAACGAACGCTACCGGTAGGAGAAACAAGCAAAGGCAAAACAAACGCGTACAAACGTGTATAGTTCAAAATGCCTGACACCTAAGGGCACCAAACTGATTGTCGTCGCGGCAGCGGTTCGTTATGGAGTCAACAAACAACCAACTATACGCTGAATACAACACATCCTCCCGCTAAACAGCGTGCACGCTTTAGTGGCCCCGCAGGACTAACAAAAACGTAAAGTGAAAAAAACAACAAAAATATGCGAGTGGTAAAAACTTGAGAGCCTCGGGAGATAGTGTCGTGCGTTTGCAGTACAGCACTCTCCTATGGCAATTTTTGTGAGGTGCAGAGAAAAACCGGTGAAAATGTTGCTTGTTAAGCCAATAAGAGGATCGGACCGGAGGAGGATCTGCCGTTGCCGCTTGTCTGCTGGCATAGGTAGTGTAGATGGCAAAGTGCACCAGCAGCGACCGGATGCCACCGAATGATGAGTAGCGTAGCGTGTGACAAATGCTGTGGTACGACGAAAAGGAAAAGTCCGTGCAGCCCGTTTCGAAAACTATACCCCAGTGAATAAAGTAGCATGAAACATTGATTACTAAGCCGTAAACACATTAAATACTTAGGCAGATACTCGTACAAATATGGAAACGCCGCTTTCTGAGAGTTACGTAATGGACTTTTTTCACCCATTCTCGTTCTCCCACAGAAATGAGTAAGTTTAATTAAAACGTAAATTTTTTTACTGGCAAGTGGTTAGCGAGTAAAATAATGTTCTCTTTGTTTGAGTAAGTTAAACAATTTTGGAGATTTTAAAAAAATATAGTCATTCAAGAAAAATTCAAAAATCAAAAATTATAAATTTTAGTTAATACAATCTTTAATGTTAAAATAAGACAAAAAGGAAACTGTTTTTTTACAGACAAAATTAACATATAAAACCGCAATGATTCACTTTATGTCGACAAAAATGTTTAGCAAACGACTCCTTTTGTTGTTAAACCAATATCCATCTGAACGATGATGCATATACTACGATCAGGATTTGTCGATTGCCTTTCATTCGAAAGAACATATTTCGAAAGAAAAATTGCCTTGGCAAAATATTATGCCTAGCAAAAGGTAACATGCTTCAAAGATCTATAAGTAGTGATTGAATTGTAAGTGAACGCTGAATATGGGGCAAACACACTAAGCGTTAGTTTATTGCAGTTCCTGAATTGCCACATCCGCCACCGAAAGCAGCGAACACTTAATACCACTTGATTGAAACAAATTTGTTTTTAAGAAGCTTTCCAGCGTAACCGGTGCAAACTGTAAGCCCGGCTGCTCATTTATAGCCGCACAATTTATAACTCCTACTGAGCACAGTTTGTTGCGACACAATATGTGTTCGCAAGTGAATGAACTTGCTGTGGCGAAACGGTGAAACTTTGTCTAGCAAGCGCCTCAATCAACCACAAACCGATGATGGTCGAACCTAGCGGTGGCCGTCATCGCCGCAAACATTCCGTCCCATTGTGTAGCCTGTGTAGCCCATCGCCCATTTTTGTGTGTTTATCGAGTAACAATGCAAGCGGTCAAAGCTGTAACGACCGCACCGAAGGTTGGTGGAAAATCTGGTAATATCAACTTTTTAGCGCAAACACTATCAAAATGCGGCAGCAACTACAAGAGAGAAGACTGAAAAAGTTTTCCGACCAAGTTTAGCTAACGCAATTGCCACTGCTGCAGGGTGTGTGCTGGAGTAGCAAAAACAGAAACTGTTGGAACACCATTTACGGAGACAGCATCACGACCAGAATGCTGACCTGGGATCATTGTTTTTATTGCAGTTAAATGCAGTTTTATGACGCGATGATGTTTCAGTGCAATAGCGACCACGCGTCAAATACCAAACAGTCAGATGGTAGAGTCGAAAAAAATACAGCTGTCGGGACGATGAGCATGTATTCCGATGTTTTCATAAATGTTTGCAAGCTCGTGATTCAATTAGGAGTTTCAACATGGCAGCGAGCAAAAAAAAAAACCATGTGTATTGGAACAACGAGATCCCAAAATCACTGCTAAAAGCTAAACAAAAAAAATCAATACAGGTTTCTTCTAGAATCGATTGCATAACATGCTGTGTATGTGTATGTCGATAGAGATGTTATGACAACGTAAGAAAAGAAATCACATAACGGAGAATGTGCTGTGGTGCAGAACTTTCTTCCACCGAGTACTAAAACAAGGACTGAACATACAAAAGTACACATACCACAGATACAAACGCAGAACCGATTGTTTTCTTTTCGGAAGTTGTTGTTTTTTATAGTTTTAAGCTTATGTTTCATCAATTCGTCCCATTCTACTCCTTGTCATACGTTGGGCACCAAAAATAGCATAAACGCAAAGGGGCAGACAGTTCTCGCATACTTCGTCCCATCCGAAAACTATTGTCAATAAATGCGGCGGACACGGACATGAATAATTCATTGCCGATTTGTACGCCCCGTTAGCTGCTCGGGCTCCCGAATCAGGAACCGGAATCAGAATGTGCAAGCGGTTGCGACCGGCCATATTGGAGACCGATCGGTTGCCGCCTTTTTCGATTAAAAAAACAAAAAAAAGGACAAGATCTACCGAAACGAAATGCTTGTAGCAAGAGTGACGTGAAATCGACACATTGTGCTGTGCAAATTTTGAACTTTGGTAGACAATGTAGTAGCAAAAAACACTTTCTTAGAACGCATGGACGCAGAGATGGATGAAAATCCAAAAATAAAATCTACTGGAGTTGTCTCGCTGGCCACATGCCAGAAACC
>JXXA01013603.1:0-26243 GCA_000956255.1 Anopheles punctulatus
ACGCAACATTTCAGGAAAACTCAATTAAAACTTGTAGGATTGCATCGTCTCCGGTCGTCTCGGGGATCATGCGACGAGGGCTTCCGATTTTGCCTACAACCTGTTTCTTATTGAATGCAACGCAATTAAATTACCCCGTTCAGTGTAGCGGTGACGAAAGCGTCAATTACACGGGTTCACTTTGAAGTGTTGTACCTGGCGAACCAGGAACAGGTAGACCATCGGGATGAAATATAAAATTAAAATAAGCTCAGTAATTGGGTGATGGTCTTATGCTCTCGTTTTGTATTATTTGATAATGCATCTCGCTTCAGCTCGATGAATACTTTAGATAAGTGGATGGCTATATCACAGTTCAGTAATATTACATTACGATTTGTGATAGATTATATTACAAAATAATTGTCCTTTTTCACGTTACTAATACGAGGTTACACTCTGCATCATTAAATCTTTCCAACATTTACTTACTCTTGTACCTCTTTCTTGCGTTGTTGGATGAGGTCATTACGATGTCAAAAATCTTTTGAAAGCGTACTCTTTAGATGGAGTTATTGAACCTACTCTCACTCGAGATTTCCTATGTCAGGCTGTTTCCTATGTCATTTATAGTGAACTAGAAAATCCGTGGAGAGCGCTGGAATTTCTCCAAATTAGAAACGCTTCTTTACTAACTTATTTAGCACAGCTTTGGTTTGCAATTCGTGGCATTTCTATTGCTTCCAATGAATTTTCTCGAATGCTTGGGCTTTCGTAGTTCCGTGAAATCGAAATGTTCGTTTGGAAAAATACTCAAACGAAAACGTGAAAACGGCCGTTACGTGTCGGTAAGGAATGTACAAACATAATAACAACAGCACATAGCATTCACCACTCTAATGTTTGTCAGTACTCCGGGTCATTTTTGCGCTAAAATTCCATTTTGGGCAAAGGTAAAGGATAGAAGCTTGGTTCTGAATTGCCGAAAGTTTTTAATTGGAAAAAATTAAGGACGTCGACCTATTTGTACATTTCCATCCATGATGCTGGACACTCTGATGGACGGATGACGAATGGAATGGAGATATATTTCATTTCCCTCCGCGTGCTTTAGTTCGTTATTCCAGAACGTTTGTAATGCGAAATCGAAAATGAGTGACACCGAAATGCTATTATTTTTCGTTGTATATGTCAAAGGACGTGAATTCTACGGGAAAAACGTGGTGGAAACGTATTACCTTTTCCGTGTTGCGTTTTTACGAAAGATTTATTTCTCAACTTCAATTGTATAACCGTTCCACTTTCCTTGTAAGTGGATGTGTGTGTATGTGTGTGTGAAAATGGCTTACCTCTGCGTGAATCAATGTGTCCTGGAAGTAAAAACATCTAGAATTTTGTACATTCATCTGCTTTGAATGTGTTTACAAAAAAAAACTCGAAACGACAGTAGATAAGTCTGGTACAGTCCAAACATGCTACAAGCTGTATTAGTCATCTGATATAATACTTACATTAAAAGTGCATAGCACATATGTACATAAACGGTGATTCATAGAAAATTATACTAAGTATGATATCATTTTGCTCTTGTCAAAGTGTAAAGCACTTACTACCCTTGACTTAAAATATTACAGATCAATGATTTCATTTGAGACACGGCTCCAAGAGCACTGATGTAAGCCATACAACGAAAAATGCGCCATCACAAGAATTTCTGTGGCATAAATGCTAGGTAGGCAAATAAGTTGTGACATTACTCGCTGATATGTTGAAAAAAAAAAAATTAAAACATACTTAATTTATGGGCGTAAGGGAAGGAATAATAGGAATAGATCTAAATAATCAATCAATAAATCAATAAAAAAATCAATCAAAAAAAATCAATAAAAAATCAATAAGTATTTATAATCATGATTTGGAACATCAATATTCTTCACAATTTAGACAATGTATAGCTAGTTAGTTATTGAGTGAAATGAAGGAGAACATTTTTCTTGGATCCAACTATGCATTTTTTCACTCGACACGATGTGAAAGCAACAGGATTACAGTTTTTTCTTTCAACCGAAAACGTGTCATTGAGTTGAAAGCTTTTTCGTTCACGCCAGTGAGTGAGTGCTGATTTATCCTTGACAGAGATAGCAAAAAAATATGATGTGACGTATTCATTCTCATATGGAAAGATCAAAGTTAACACTGGAGTAAGACTGCGCGCAGTATGATTTGAATAATGCAATATTCAATATATTAATGCGACCTCTACCATGAAGCCTGTGCTAAAACTCAAGATGGATACACCATTCGAAACATCTGTCAGCTAATGACACGAATTGAACAGTTGTTCAAGAGTGCGTTTTGCACTGCTGTCTACACGAATACACTTATTTCATGCATAATTCCAAATGGTTTACCGTTATTTCTGAGTATTGCTATACGCAGAGGATGAAGCTAATGGAAATCTGCTGTCAGATACATTGATGGTTATGACTTTCCTGCTTGCCAGCATTGCTTCGTCGCTGTACATTATGCACATTTCAATTAATTAAATCTGGCCTACTCTCACATATGCTGCAAAGTTAGTGGATTCAGAAGTCACTGTCATACGTTCTGATTAGTGCACGTATTACACGTTTTGAGAGACTTTCCTGTTCATACTTAGAATGCTCAGAGAAGATATAGAAATGCCATGATCGATTAAACGAAATTTTGACCTACCCGTGTGTTATGTTTTTATTATTTTGCTAACTCAAGTTCGCGCTATACTTCTGCCTGCTCCTACAAAAGATCCTCTTTGAAAAACAAGGTGGCAAGACCACCCCATGAAACGTATTGTTTCAGCGTTCGTAATTAGTTCATTCGTTATTCATTGCGTTATCCTAGTGTTCAGCGGCATATGGTTTTGCTTCTTTTTGCTCCCACAAAGCCACATACAGCACATTCATTGAGAACACAGTCGGTGTACATAATGTTAGCTGAACAGTATATTCTGGGGCGTTTGAACATCGTCGCTCTTGACTGATACTCGGTAAGCAAGATAGGCTCGACAAGTTAGCGTAAGATTCAATATATGCTAATTGAAATTTCATCAACCATGGATAGGATTAATTTCTGTAAAGAGAAGTTACGAACGTTTATTCCGTATGAACCCATTGACGCAATAAACCAATGTCCCGGCGTCGGTGTCTTCGTATTTGTGCTTGTCTTAATTATAACTACACGCAAACATGTACTGAAGCGCAATGGTAAATGTTGGCCAACAATTAAGAATCTTTGCCACGACATTTTCATGTTATTCTTCCCGACTACGAGGATGGTCGCAAACAAACTTCAAATCTTCACATCGATCGGAAAATCACGTTCCGGGTCAGTCGTTTCTGTACGAAAACGCAGTCACACTCACAACCACGTGTCGGGGCGGTTTTACTTAATACAGTTTCGAATACATCTTGCTAAATTGTAACGAGAAACAAACGGGAGCGATTTAAACATAATGTTGAATATTTTTTACACTAAATGAACATTGTAAAACTGGGGTTTCACACAAAAACCATCACAAGAAACCGTCAAGAGCCGACTTACCATCACAAGAAACCGTCAAGAGCCCTTTTCAGGCAACCTCATAATCCGTCGGGTCACTTAGAAAAGATCCACATAAAAGAGGATGGAAACTATAAGAAGCGAAAGCATTTTCGCATAATAACAGTTTTGTTTAAAAGTTGTGTACAGTTAGCATAATGATGGTTGAGGTTGGCTGTTAAAAAAATAATATTTTACTTTGTAAATCTTTCAACACTTTTCTATGTCGGCTCAATTAATTTTTTTTATTATCATTTTTTTATGGTAAGGCCTATATTTAATTAATTATTAATTACTCATAGTAGTTCCATGAATTGTCACTAAAAGTTACACTACAAAGATGTTCACATTTCTTATGCATGTGGCATAGATTGCAATTATTAGAGAGGTTAGTTGAACCTAAGATTTATCAGTGGTAGAAAAAAAATACGTTGACTACAAGTTGAAAAGTGTGTGCAATGGAATTGAAGTAATATTATGATTTTGTTCCGGTTCAGTAAGTTTCTTCTCATTTAATGCTGTCCTTGCGCAAGCACCGTTAGTGTCAGTACTGAACGTATTTTCACGCTTTAGCTTTTTCGGTGTTTTCTTTTTTTCCAGTTCGTTTAGTACGCAACCAACCCGATAAACACTTCGCATGCGGTCATGCTGGTTCAATGTCCTAGTTGGAATCAGCCATTAATTTTGCGAATTAAATTGTGAAATATTAATAGTGATAGCGGCGCCGGTCTTTCATATGACAGGATCGTTACCATGATCCCATATGGATTGTCTTCCCCTAGCGAGGAGTAACTAACCAGCTATGGTGGTAATATCTATCAGTCCAGTAAGCCGGATAGATAAAAAACAAAACCAGCAAGAATGATGAAATGATCAAATGATTTTACTGTTTTAAAATAAATACGTCTCTCTTTCCCTCTTTCTCTCTCCTTCTCTCTCTCACTCTCTCTCCCTCTCTCTCTCTCTTTCTCTTTCTCTCTATCATCTAATATGTAATGTTATCTCTATTGAATATCGGGAATATCGGGATCAAATGATTTTCCTTCATTTGAAATTATCCATATTTTTGTCCTGTGTCGTACACTGTGGGCATTTTTTAATAAATTACGATTATTTAAGCTGTGAAAGTCCACGTAGAAAATCGATTTCGAAAATTGCCAGACGTTTCATGTATGAAAGCTGTGGCACACCACACAGTTGACTCTTATCGGAAAACTGAATGACAAAGGAAAGATGAAACTAGACGCGTTCGCGTATTTAAAAATAACCCGTAGCAAAAGGTATCGCTTTGGCACGTACGGGTTCTCATCCAGTACTTCCTGTACCATATGCAGTGAATCCGACAAAACGCGCTTTTTCCTCCCAGACCCTCTACCGTTCCGAAGAAAATAGACTGTTATTGTTATTTATTGTATCAATTTTCGTCTGCCTTTTCCGTCACGCTTTTCCCGGAAGTCCAGTTGCGAGTGTACGGGAGAGTGTACCTTTTATTCTGAGGAAAAGATGTAGTAGTTCGAAATGGAACAAGAGGACAATGAACGAACAATAGACTTGGTGGTATAAAGTCACTATGGTGAAAAACATATCACCCATCTTGGGTTAGTTTAGCATCCTGATTTGATCCTTCAACTGTACGTTGACACTTTCTGCTCTCATCTACGGTTGCTTTGAACCTCACTTGCTTTGTTTCGACCATCTTTGAGCGAGTGAGTTTAATAACCTAAAGGAACAGATTTTTTCAAACTACGTCCTATAAAATATTCCGCAGCTACTTCTGATGTAAAAGGCATTTTGTCATACGGCAATTATTAGCGCATACTTCCTGTTCACGAAATTGCTTACTTGGATTCAACAAGCGTTGAACTGGCAACGTTTCGCTTTCCTAGGAGCAACATATTTTATTTATCAAGGGAGCTACAAGACAAGAGCAAGAGATAGAATGTGTTTGTCCCTTGGATAGTACGCAGTTCGCGTACGTGATGCTTTCGGGTTATTTCCCGAGATGTATTTGTGCATGTTATTCTCTCACCATTCATTCTCTTGAGCTCAATTAGTCGACGTAGTGCTTCAACTCATAAGAGACCCAGCTGATAGCAAAAACCCTAGTGGGTTGTGTTACGATGGCACTATTATTACCATTAATATCTCTTCCCCTTCTCCGTATGCGTGATATTTTTTCTTCATTTCGTCTAGCCCTTGGGGTGTTTCTGTTTTGTCTCGTACTTGTGGGAGATCATAAATGGCCCTTTTCATTCCTCGGATTCGTCTTACATACCATGCGCTCCCTTTCACCACCGCAAATTCTATTGAGCCGAACCGATAATAATATTATTGCTTGTAAGTCAACCGCAACATGATGGGTGAAACAGAACGAGGAGAAAATTTTGATGTCTATATATGTGTGTAGAGAAACTCGTGCCGCTAAAATTAAGATTAATTATACCCAACACTGTCAATCACGGTAGCCGTCGACCTTCCAGGCAGGCAAGAGCTTGAGTGATGCTTGTAATGGTATATGGTGCTCCCATTTGGATAAACAACATGTATCCAAAAGAAGTCAATGGAAATTCAACACACACCATAACATGGTCTCGTAAATTCGCATTGGAATGTATCAACTGCTGCAGTATAGCTATGTATAGGAAGTAGTGTTGGCTGCAGCTGTTCTAATAATTGATAATCTTAACAATAACCTGTAACATTTACATGCATTTGTAATTCATTTAACCAACAAATATGGTAATATCAATGTTATAAAAGATAACATGAAAGCGATTTGATATCTAAGCTAAAAACCTTCCTATCAACCTAACAAGTAAATCTATATATCACAAGTTTTCAAACTATTAAATGAAAACTACATCCTGTTCCTTACAAGCTTCCATTATTGAACAAATGTTGTTAATAATACTATAATACTAATCGTAAAAAAGACACCCTCATAAAACCACTTCTTCAAAGCTATTGTTTCAATCTGTCACGAAAAACGCACCACTATTTTTTACATCTTTCAACACATTCATCGTGTGCCATCGCACTGCTATTGCACAAGTGTTGCGAAACAGGCAAAGAAATATTAATCACTATGCCACCAAACGGGGAGCACCCCGTGGTGTTTTACTTATTTATCCGCGGATCAAATCCTACGCTCGCAAACAGATTGAAACTTCACGAACTGCTCAGTTGTTTGGTTTGACTTAGCAGCCCGATGAATTTCGCTATACTTGTATAAGACGCTTCTTTTCACTGTAATTCCTTATTGCGCGCATGTTTTATTTGTCTTTTGCTTTTAGGAACATCCTTTTGCCTGCGTAATGCTGAATAATTCAGTTTATTGATAATCTATATCTATTGTATCTATTGTATTCAAGCGGTCAAGTTTTCTGTAAAGCTAAGAGTTACAAAACGATTCATTCATAAAAGATTCATTCCAAGCACATCAACTAGTTTAGAAAAAATAATTTCAAATTTATTTTCAGTTCTGTTCAAAAATGATGGTTATCTATATGAAATATTGCATGCATTTTTATAGTTTTGCACAGATGCAATCCCATGAAATCTCTGATGTAGATATGTTGAAAATCCTGCTGTCGAGATTTATTTGGCATTTACGTGATGTACTGGATTTCCTTTCTTGGTGAATGGAGTAATTGAATGGAGTATTTGATTTGAATTTTTGTTATTATTTTTCTATCACCAAGACTATTTATAATTAAAGTTAAGTGTGAGGTTACACAAGCCTTAATGATGACAGTCTCGAGAACATGTTCGCTTCCGGCGCTCTTGAAGATTGGTGTGGAGCACCTTCATCACTCTTCTAAGTAAAAAAAATGTCATGTTCTTTAGTCACGTCAGGACAACACGAGCATGAACAGTTAGACGGAAACAATTCGTTTCGGTAACAAAACTTAAAACGACCCTGTATACCATGTTTTTTTGCCGCATTTGTTTGCGTTCTCTTTAACGCACGAAACGATTCCAGCTTTAAACGCTTTATACGGTCCAACGAATGCAAATTATAATACCCATATTTTACAGAACATAGCATTTAACAACATTGTCAAATTATAACATTTCCTATGGTTTGACCCGAATTATACCACAAGAAGGGACGAGTTATAGAAAAATGATGTTATAAATTTATGACGGTAAAACGGTATTTGTATAACTCATTTTGGAAATCTGTGGTTTGAATTGCATATATTTTTTATGTTATTTTGTTAAACAATATTGTAAACAATGTAAACAACGTACCATATTACCATAAAAAAACATCGTTAAATAAATGAATGTTTTTTATTTCATTTTATACCGACTTGTGCAGCGGCTATTATTATGTAATTTATACAATTGATATGCTATTATTTATGATAAAAAGATGCACCAAGTAAAAAAAAACTTGGTTTATGGTTATTTATTCAAATGCGTTTTGTAACATACAAAAATATTCTTTACATACTAAAAAGGCTACTGCCTTTTTGCTGTATTTGAACGTCAACCATACAGATAATGCTTGCAACATAGATTTACTTATTTAAAATAAATCAGGGTACATCCGTTTGATTTTCCGTTTTGCAATGGTGTATTGTATTGTTTAACCTTATCAAGACTCGTTCCGTTCGTGCTTGTTAGTTGCGTGTAGTGGACATGTGTTTACAGTTTTTTATTCATTTATTTGTTTCAGTCATTTTTTAGCAACTCTCACGCGCAACTCTCTTCTAAGATTGCATGATCATTAAACATTCTCAACCATAACAACACAAAATCATCAAGCGCATGATTCAAATCTGATTGAGAAGTATTTCTAGAATAACTTTCTGTTAGATTTTGGCTACGTTCTGCACGTTCTGCTACGTTCTCACTCTCCATTTCCTCCATTTTGTACGAAGTTGATCGAAACCCTCCTCTTCATGTTGTCATGTTTTTATGTCTATACCTGAATACCAATATGCTACTCAATCAACAACAACTATGACTATATTTATACGATCAATTCATATTTGGGCACTGAAAAACTGCGGTGTACTACCGGAAAATTCGTCGGCGTGTGAAAAGAGTAGCATGTCGCTGTTCTTCTTCCGATTGCACAATCTCCAGCGTGAGGAGGCCAACAAAAAGCGCAAAAAACAACAACAGCAGCAGCAACAACAGCAGCAGCGCCAGCGGCAACGACGCGGCGCCAAAGTCTTCCGGGGTGTATCTAGCAATTCCGGTTTCAGTCACTTGACGCTCGGCCCATCCAGGCTCTTTGAGAAGACGCCCATGAGCCCATCCGACAGTCTCGATGAGATCGCGCTGCAGATTCCAAGGTATTTATCTCACCGGAAACACAAATGACCGCCAATAACTGAGCTCAAAGAGTCCGCAACTTGCTAACAAATACTTGCAGTATACTTTTGGTAGGGATTCGAGATCGTCACAATTATTCATACTGTCCCCAAAGGTGCTGTCTTTCTGTCTCCCGTCAGAACTATTGCTCGCACTGTAATCAAAATTAAGTTTGTCAATTGTGGAATCTCCTATGATTCACCAGTGTAGCTTACAGTTTAGAATCAGAAATATGTTATCACTAGTAAACATAAAATAATGAAATTTTCTCATTGAAACTTTTGTCATGCATTGCATTATTTATCTTTTTCCGCACAGTTTCAAACGTTTTTTCAACCTTACTACTACTTCCAGCAGTTAATACTGAATGTTATGTATGTTTCGTCCTCGCTTTCAGCATCTCTCCTCTATATGTATGCATGTGTTTCTTTCTATCCATTTTTTTTCTTCAAATGAAACAAAGTCATTACAATCGCAATTGCTTCATTTCTATTGACTAAACATTACTAGGTGTATACGTTTTTCCGTATATGTAAGAGGGTTTATGTTTATGAGAATGGTTTCGTGGTTGTACCCAGCTGTTATCTTCTATCACTTGTTACCACAATAACCACAATGGGATAAGGGCAACATAGCTAGTGCGACCAACATGTGAATGAAATATTTATCAACTTTAGGTTATTTTAGTACATACGAGTATGATGATAAATGTACAGTCTAAAAATACTATACAACAGTCGGAACGGAATCAGTATCAGTTACACTACCTCGTATCTTGGATAAACATGGTTACTCTCCCATAGCGCTGTTTTTTCTTGGTTTGCTTTTAATTTGCACACCTTAACCTTCCCAGGAAGCCAAAACTACAGGAAATACACACTCCTTTTTTAATGACTTATGAAAACGATGTACTGAAATGGATAATACAAATAACAATTTAGCAGGCTTGATCCTTTTTTCAATGTCGTACCAATATCGTCAGGAGACAGGATGTATATTATTTTCATGAATGCAATTTTTATATATTTTCCATTGTAAATCGAAATGCATAGTGATGTTTCTCAGTAAACTCCGCAATGTCACCCACCCGGAGATACGAAAAGCTCTTAGTTCCCGAACATCAAAGCTTTCTTCGGAGGTTTGAAAACTTTAGCACATAGTGGCATCGTTTCCCCAAGGCGTCCCCAAGGCAACTTAAATAGCCTTGTTACTTCTCTATCTATCTTTAGATCTTCTCTAAGTTAGCTCTATCTTGCTGTCCTAGTCTTTGTATGTGCTCACAATACGTAAACAATTCACTCCGCAATTGGAACATACCCTCTCTGTGTTGCTCTCTCCAACGATTGTGGAGAAGACTCATGTTCTGTCCTGCGCCGTAGGACCTACGATAAAACATTTTATCATTCTACGACGTGTAGAACAGTTTAGCCATCATTAAAACCAGAAAGCGACATGCTGGGGAAAGCTTTTTAAATGTAATGTGTATTGTTGGGCCAGGGAGTTCGGAATTGAAAAACCATCCAGTATAACAGTATCAGTTACAGTAACAGCATATCCAAAAGCTCCGAAACGAACGTATTGAAGGATTCACGCCATTGTCTCGCCTTTGCTACAGACTCGCGAGAACACATTTTTCAGTCGTTAAACGACCGTTACCGCGTCAACAATATATAGATGTAAGGAGACAAACATAAAATTGCTCGGTACCCTGCAATAAATGTGTATCCGTGCGTGCATTCTTCTGCGTTTGTGTTTACGTGTGTAAGACAGAATGGGCCCGATCAGTACTTACGACGTTTGAAGCAATATGTGGCAATAAACGCGAAACAACCAAAAACCCCGAAATTGGTTAACACTTTGGTAAGCGCAAGTGAAAGACTGCAGCCTTGAAGGTGTCATTACGTACGGCATTGCAGTAAACCCGGATAGATTTGCGTAGTGGAACAGCAATGCAGAACATCGCGAAAAATAGTGAACAGTAGTGAATTACGGTCTATAAAAGTTGGTCTGTGATGGTTTGAGCAATATTGAAGCAATAGATAAAAATCGGTCCTGTTTTTTTTAAACACCATGACACGTTTGAAAAATTAATCAAGTGTTTTCGTTCCATACCTTATCAAATCGCCAACTTTGCCAGTTGCCTTTATGCGATGCTTATTACTACAACTCACCTAAAACAGTGTTGACCCGACGAGAATTATCACAAAATATCGATTATGCTCCTTATCGCTATCGATAATGACACCAACAGTTGTTGGTGGTTTAGAAACATGTTGGCTTTGGACGGCCCCTGCTGCCTTCCCTCCACCGAAGTGACAATCCAAACGTGACCTTCTCTATAACAGTGACAAGCCACAGTTCTCGAAAAACGGCTATAAAAGAATTCAAAACCATGATTTTTACAATCGAGCTAGTGTGGCAATCTAAATATTAATGCTAGCGTGGTTGGTGCATGTGCACGTATGTGTGTTTGAGGTAAAAAGTTCTGAATAAATCAGATGAATTGAAGTGAGTTCAACTTTGTGCTTCGTTTGTTCATCACATTGAAGAGTGTGTGTGTGTGTGCGTTCACTTGTGGCAACTAAACAAATGAAACAGCTAAAAACAATTTAAAAATTCATGACTACAACAAAGCCATGCCGGAAATTAACAATACCGACAATACCAATACAATGCAATACTGACTTTAGTCATAGTAGTCGTCACATCGAATGGTATCACCAATATAGTGCTAGAGCATCCAAAGTAACATTGCTTCGATGCCGCAAGCGCGAAGCAGCTCGTCGTCGTTTCATTGCCCAGGGGAATTTATTATGGCAGCAACCAGTCGCTATTCATCCTACAACTGCTTGATCTCATGGGATTCATATGATAAAATACCAAGGTTAGGTCTATTCTGCATTTTTTCCTCTATATAAATTAGTTAAATATCAAACGTCTCAAACACCAATTCGTCCTTGTCGTTGATTCCAACAACATGATATTCTTTTAATTTGAAATGACATTAAATAAAAAAAGCTGGACCGGTATAAGTGTTTCACAGTTGCACACAGGTTTGATTAAAATTTACACATGCGGTGCACTATGTATTACAAAGCGAAAATTCGCAATCTGGATTCTATAAATAGAACGTGGAACATTAAGTTATTATTCCTCATTAACACTACTCACTTGATCGTGTTATGAGCGTCTAGGTCAGCTATTGGTATGACAGAACAGTATGAAAGTGGTGTATTCAATTGTAGCGCACATTTTTCCTCTCACGCAGCGCCGATGAGCAATAGTGAGAGGAAACGAACTGCTATAACGAAAACATTTTTACGTAGCTTCTTAATCATCGATTAAATCGTAATACATATTACAGCGACAAGTGCTCTGGAAGTTATGATAGAGCAAGGTAAAAACAATCAAATTTAGAGTTGATAAAGCGTGCCTGTTTGCGATTTTTTTTATTCTTGAATGTTTTTATTCTAGTTCCAGATAACAAATTCTAGTGAATAGCATCGGTTTGAGAACATTAAAGAGCTTCACAATTTTTGTTTTAAACGTTAATTACGATACGGTGGAACACATCAGGAAATAAAAATGAAAATTATGTGTAGAAATATAATGTATGATCATACCATATTATATTATATTGAATTTTAATACTACATTTACACCACATGTTCTAGTAAAGGGCTTTTTATTTATTCCTAGCTATAGAACGTTTCCATATAATTAATTTATTCAATGCTTCGTTATAACTGCTGACTTAATGATGTGTGTGACTCCTGCTCACATTTAGGCAAATAGAATGCCTCGTCATTCCGGTGGGTGTGGCGACCATTGCCGGCAACGTATTTTTTTTATTTACCCAGATACGATTTCAATGCAGCTAATGTGACATGCTCAAATTATTGTAAAAAAAACTCTCCTTCTGACCGAAATTATGTTTTGATAATATACAAAAAACTTGATTTTTTCCAGCCGACCACCCTCATTTTTCTACATCAAAACGCATAATTCACTATTGCTACATAAAAACGATATATTAACCTTATAGGTTTACCTTCGTTAACGAAAGTCCTGTGTTAAAGTAAGAGTAAAAAAATAAACATAAATATAAGAAAACCAACGGGTTTGCAGTGCGTTTATAAAGCATTGTTTCTCGCAAATTTCCGCCTATATATCCTTTGCTTTTGGCGACAAATAAAAGATGGCATACCACACGTCTCTATGAGATGCCTTGTTACATTTTTTTAATCATTTTTACATACCCTTGGTCGAATCGAACCTACACACTTCGCCTTAAGGATGTCTCGGAGATCTTCAATGCGATTTTCGGAGAAGCATATATTGCGTGGCGTATTCCCCCCATGATTTTACGAGCTTTTCAGGTATCTTGGTAGATTAAGATACTTAAAATATAACCACGTGTTTCGGATTTTTTCTTCCGATCATACCGTGCTGTCAATTTCAACCTTTTTTGGCTATAAAAACTGATGTTTACAAGCAGCAAAAGAGAAACAAACTCTAACCAGCTTACTACACTATTTTACATGGCTGGATATTAAGTTCTTGCTAGAGAGAGACTGTTCAAATAGGATCTTGGTACGGTCATGTTGTGTGAAGGAATGGTCCCTGTATCACATCAACATCAGCCGGCCGTTGGTGTATACTATTGACTCTTAACTATGAAACTATTTCATTAAATACACTTTTTTATTTAGAAATAAAAATGTCCATTTGATGAAAAGATAATTTGCTAGAATATTCTGCAGGCATCAGTGTTGTAAACTTCTTCTTTAATCTAAAATTCTATTTGCTTAACATCTTACTTCACGAAACATTCCACAATTCCAGTTGTTTCGGGCCGTTGGGAATATCGTTGGTAGCATTTGGCGTTTGTGCACTGTCAGCTGAAACCGGCAGCGAGGTAAAGAGTTACACTTCTCAAACAGCTCGTTTGCATATTTTACGGATATTAAACAGGGAAAACACACGACTGATTTTTGTGTTAGTCTGCGTCTTATAATTTGCGTTAGTTGAAATGCATTTCGTTACACTTTAATTACGCCTATTCGTGACCGACGATGTTTATTTTGCTCAAGCCTCTGATGGAGCATTCCCAAATGCCAATTTACATGTACCACCCGAAACAAATTACTTTTATTATTCAAAGTAATCCGACCTTGTCGAGCTTTCTGCACAACGATGACAACGAGTACGAAACGGCGTTTTACAATGTTTATTCTTAGGTGCAAACGTTCATTCCCGACCCTTGCGGGAACCTCGTTTCTCATGAAGAATCGTTCCACTTTCTTGAATGCCATACCCGTGTTATAAAGCGCTAGGCGAGGGTCAGCAAAATAGCGGCTCAGGGAAATGCAAATTTGTAATTAAGTTTCTCCGTGGTCGCGTAACCATGTACATGGCGAGGTAATCTAACGAAGGTGTTGGGCCAGTTTTGGTGCCGAGTTCAATTTACCACAAATGAATGATGAAAAATGAGCTTCAATGAGTGTAGCATGCGAAGTGCTCGCAGAATATCTTATCGTACCGAGAACGTGCAGCCAATTTAGTTTTGAGATAATTATTTCACTCGGGGACCGAAACATAACCAAAACAACCACCCTTTTATCCCCTTGAAACTGAACGAACTAAAGCATCTGTCTGTGATTTGTTGCTCAGACGAGTTATGGGTTTAAGGAGTATGAAGCTGAAGCAGCTGCCTAAATAAATTTATTCCCCGAGGATCTTCCCCGAGGCAAAGCTGCCTAAACACACAAATAAATTTTAACTCTTTTAAAAAGTGCAATAAATTTATTTGCTCTAAGCGAAGCAGGATCACATTTCTTGTCATCTTGCTGTGAACGAAATGAAGCAATTTAATTTCAATATTACTTATGCAACGTGGAAGACGTAGTCATGAAGATCACTTCCTAATTAGCTGTAATATCTAAAGTCATGTAATGTAATGTTGCGTCCTGTAAGCAGTGAATGCATGTTTGACCTTCAAAGGCATCCCTAATAGATTGTTATTTATAGCGTAAGATCGTAGTGATGGTGTTATAATATTCAATTTTTAAGTCTATAATAAAAACGAAATGGTTATTCATTTCTAAGGATGGACTCGTCAGATAAATACTTCGGCATAAATCATATCACTTTACGGATTATTATTAATTGTTCAGTGTATAGCTTATAAAATTTTGTATCAAAAATAATGTGTTTAACACATTGGTGTTTTTTCCTAATTAATTTTTTGTTTTTCATAACGTCCTATTCTAATAATTCAGGAATTCTAACCAGTGTAGTTTTCTACTGACAACAATAAAAAACACATTATGATTATCATCGATACGTTGGATATGCTACCTTGGGCGAATCAATGCAATTCCTCGACTTATTCGTAATTCCTTCCTCCTTGCTTGCTCTTCATATATAATCTTTTCAGCCCTACTTCCTTCGAAATAATAGATGCATGATTTCGTGTACAGCAATGCAGTGTAGTGTGATGCATACAACAGGCAAATGTATACACAGTGGTCTCCTTATTCCGGCTGGAAATTCGCCAATTCCAATGATTTTCACTTCGTAGCACACTGTCAATTCACTGTCACTGTCAAACTCATGAACATTGGTGTCGTTTGAATACTTTTTTTTAATTTTATTTTCAATGTTTTTTAGACAAATTAGAGCCTATCAAAAGCGGAACTCAACTTACCAGCACCCCAAACCAGCCTAACAGCTACTCGCTCTTTTGAGTACCGAAATTTCGAAAGAAAATGGAAATAGCCTGGATTTTCGACTAGCAGTTGTCTTTCGCTTTTGTCAAAGCTTGTATCAGATTCAAAAGCTTCCTCGTTTGGCTTTGGTAAAGTGGAAAGCATTCATCTGTTAGAATAAAATTCACATCAATTATATGGGAGCACCGTATCATTAAAAAAACACCATGGCTCTAAAACCTGACCAAAGATATTTCGCTTTTGGCGAAACCGTGCTTACCTCGAAAATGTTACGCATAATCTATCCATTTATTCTTGTGTGCAAATATGCTTACACCGACAAGTGTAGGCCTACACATACCAAGTTTGGTTCTGCATGGGCTTTAAAAATTTGAAGCCAGGTACCGATTACGCGCACAACTCCACATTCATATTATTTATTCTCTGGACTAGTAGTGAATCGTAGTAAATGCAAAAGAAAATTTTTGCAAATCGAGGAAGAACATATCCGGGCACCAGCATTGAAATTTGTCGTTCGATTTTCTGGAATTTTGAAATTACTCGACATCGGTTTTACATTTCCGTTTTGTTTATCGCTGTGTTAGCACAATAATTTAATCTCTTAAAAGCTTAATAAAATTTGATCAATAAAAAAATGAAGCCAGTGATGACAGACTCTCATACATGGTTAATTTTGGTTAAACAGCACGCGAT
This sequence comes from Anopheles punctulatus, assembly GCA_000956255.1. Lineage (NCBI taxonomy): Eukaryota > Metazoa > Arthropoda > Insecta > Diptera > Culicidae > Anopheles > Anopheles punctulatus. Next base: position 16,308 of record JXXA01013603.1, read on the forward strand.
CGAAATCGCAAAATGATGGTTGGATTTTTATCTTAGGTTGGTAATGTGTTTGTGAGCAACATGGCAATTGGAATTAAAATTCAATCGCTTGTTGAAAATTTTTAGCCGCAAGTAAAATACAAAGATGTTTGTAGAAAAATATATGAAGCTTGAAAGAGGCACAAGAGAACGGATGTGATCTTTTAGATTGTTTTTATAGTTAATTTGAATCAACAGAACTAATAACAGCAGCTACGTCAGTTACCACAAGGTCAGAAAACAAACACGAACACGAAACACGAAAAAACTAACGTTACATGAAACTTCATATGAAACTTCATACTTTTTATAGCTTGGTTTGGGAACGCTGGTACAGCTACTGTCCAGAATCAGTTCAGAATCAGACGAAAGTATGAAGAATTTTAAGGGGCACCTAGATAAAGACAGGCTTTCGTTTTCTATTTTTAGAAAGCATGAATTTATTTTCGTTTGTTCAATGATTAAATATAGCTTGTGATAATGACTATATGAGGCAAGCAGGTAACTTTTACTCAAGCTTTTCGTTACGTTATATTACGTTTGGACATTTTCACTCATTTTCAAGATAAGGTTAACTTTTATTGACCACTTTTACTACGGAAAAACATTGCAACTTTATCCTAGCAACACAAATAGAACATTGTCTAATGGGATTGAGATCATAATTAGGGTACACTTTTACTGGTTTTATTTTCTATCTCGACTTTTCTCTTTATCTCTCTCTCTCTATCTCTCTCCCTCTCTTTCGCTCACTTTTTCATTCTCTGCCACCAAATACACTTTCAATATCCTTCTTTAAAAAAATTAATACTATTTAAATGAATCAGCAACTAACAACGCCTTGTGTCGATTGCGTAAATTTATCGACTGATTTATTAATTTGTTGATTTTATTTATCAACTGATATTTTAAGAAAATCACCTTTTTGAATCTATGAATTTTGCACTCTAACTCTACCTAATACCAAAAAGTTTGGTGAAAAAAATCTTAACAAATAACAAACAAGTTGCTTCAAACGCATGATCTCGTGAAGAACGTGCGGTCGGTGCATGAGAACAGAAAGCGTACCCGACTGAATTCAATCAAGTTTGTTTCCAACAAACATAACCCAATTATATTGGAAATATAATTGTCCTTCTTAGGAAGTGTAGTTTACAGCCTAAAAATTGATTGTTTTTTATGCTTTTTTATTTTCAGAGTACGGGTGGAATATTATGTAAATGAAAATACATTCAAAGAAAGACTGCAACTCTATTTTATAAAAAATCAAAGATCAAGTAAGTACAATTAACGGTTCGCTCAATTGTATTCATTCATAATTGGGGATTTTGTACATTGAACTAATTTAATCTTGCAACTAGTAAACGAAGTTTTCAACTTTTGGTAAAATGAATGCGCTATAATTTAGCTAAAAATTATGTTAACTACCATTCCTTTTCATCTGTAACTGCAACCACGAGCCGCTATTTTTTCAAAAATTCATTTCAAAATAATTCTTTGTTTGTTCTAAAAATCCAGGAACAGCAATCAATTATCCGAAAAACAAGAATAAAGTTTACTACTAATTAATCTGCATGTTGTGTAATCGTGGTTTTAAAGAGGCTTACCGAAATTGCTACATCAGTAGAAAAACTAGCATGTTTCTTTCTAAATATTTTCTTCTATTCATGTCTGTCTGTTCTTGCTAATAATAAGTTCAAACGATTGATTTTTTGTACATTAGTAGAACCGATAGTCACTGCAGATGTTAAAAAAGATTAAATAGTCGGCATCGAATCAACCTTCAACAGACTGTTTATGCTATTTAGTTTCCATCTTTATTAATTCGATTCCTGGTTATCCTTTTATTTTATCAAGGAAAGTACTTTTGTGTATAATGTGTAATGAAGATAATATAGAGATATTAAACCGAACGCAATACTCGTCATAAATGAAATAAATTATAGATACTAAATTATTTTTTAATATATGTAACCATTTCTTTTACTTTATATTTTACTTCTTTCTCGCATTGCAGGTTTAAGGATACGTATCGCTAACTTGTTCTTTAAGTTGTTAACCTGTATACTGTACATATTTCGGGTAGTCACGGATCTGAATCCAACATTCGCGACCTGGTAAGTATGTTTTAAGCTAAAAAGAGTAAGAGAAAACGAGATAGATCGATTAAAAATGACAAAAATAGCTAGAAAAATCGATATCACATAGTATATTCATCAATGCCGCCTCATCCCTTACATTATTTACCAATACAACGCAGATGACCAATCAAGATCCTGTATGTGTGTATTGGTAAGATCCAACTCATCGGCCTTTCATCCATTTCAACCCCCCCAAAACAGGTACTGGTCTCTGGCACACAAAACCACTTAATCCATTAATTTAAACTTCCATGTGCCGTGTCGATGGCGGTGTTAATAATGGTCAACGGTTATACCAGCACGGAAAGTGTCGGTAGCATGTTGGTCTATAGCCTACTAGGTGCTTTTTGGAACAGTTTGTCTCGCCCTTTCTCCCATACACGTCCTATACTATTTTGAAATAGTGTTCTAGTTTACCGTATTATGAAACAGAATTTATACAGACCATGTCCATACGATGTGTGTAATAAATTGCTATAGGACGACGAATTGTTTCATTTACACATACGTACTGCTCTTTCCACTCACATCCGTCAGCTTAATGCGGTGGATTGAGCTGTCACTCATGGAAAAGTGGTTACTATTCATGTCCATTCTAATGCTTCCAAGGCTTACTTGGTATCAGTGCTCTTCGTAGTTAGTTCTTTTGTAGAATATCTACTGCATGAAGCACCTTACTTTCTTCGGCATTTTTAAATGCTTCGGGGCATTTATGTTTCCGGTATAATGTTTATATATCTCAATTAAAAAGCAAAATGATGTTTTCACTTTGTTTTCGATTTCTCAAATTCACTCAATTTCTCCCGGGTGCACCAAACAGGCTGATGTCAATAATTCAGAGCTCAGTAGTTCGTTTCGAGACCTCTAACGATAAGATGTAAAGGAATAAAAATGAAGAGAGAAAGTTCTGCCTGTCCATGCTACTTTTCAACATCGCTGCAAGAAGCTTCTCTAAATACCTGGAGTTTTCTTGGAGCATTTTTGTTAAAAAAGGGATATATTATTGATAAATGACACATTCCAAAGAATAAGGACGTAGTGATGCGAAGTGATATCATTCCAATCGTTGTCTATGCCTTTCAATGTTTGAAATGAAGTCGAAAACTAAGACGATTTAGATGACGAGACCAGTTGAAAATGGGGATTGTTAGTTTTACAACCACAATCGAAGCAAAAATAAAAACGAATATTCGTTTCTCACGGATACCTGGGAATGTAGCAAGATGTTTCGAACCCAACCTTGAATCCTCCGCCGTCATTCAACACAACCTGTCTTATATCGTTTGAATCTTATCAAGATGACCTTCGAACAAGCACGACACCAACATTAGAATACATTTTCTAGAATAATTTACTTTAATGCGTTCTATTTCGATTAAAGTGAACATCATCGTTTAAGTAAAACCGAAAATACAGTTGAAATGTTTTTAAGCTAACCCGTGGAATCACACCATAACACCCGATTTCGAATGGATATTCATTTAATTATGGGGTACTTGAGTATTCCATGGTCTTTAAACGCTTTTTAACGTTGATTTGCGAGATGTTTGCACATCGAACACGTATTCACATGGCCATAAAAAGAAATCGCACTCGCAAAGGGACACGAGCTTCCAATGAAAAATTTAAGATACCCTTTATGACTCTCTACCACCTCAGCTAACCGAATTTAGTAAGCTATCGCTTTTTTTGATAAATTAAAACAGATTTTGAGATAAGGACTCCTTTATTTCATTTGGAATACAAACATTAAGAATGTGAGACAGTTTATTAATCATTTCTGCTCTAATTGGCAATTTCTAAATAAATTTTCATGTAAAATTGTGCGGAATTTAGTGTGCTAGAGAGTGACGTATATGCACTGTGTATGGCAGTTTTTACTATCATAACGATATAAATGTTTAAATATCACTCAAACTATTCCTTACATTTAATATTTGCTTCATGACACTTTATTAGGTTTCGTAATAGAGTTGTAATTATTCAGAATCCTCCTTTAATTCCAGCTACGGTTGTAAGGTGGGCAACAAAACTGAGTTCCTGTGGTCGGCGACGCGAACCGAGGAAGCTTTCCAGGAGGATCCTATCATTAACTGGGACGCGATCCTGTGGGTGAACCGGCCGACGGAACTTTGGGCCGTACAACTGGGGTTGGCACTGATTTCGCTTACCGAAGCTCTTCTGATGGCTTACCTCGGCTACAAGGTAAGTTTCTATATCGATAGCGCCAAATTTCAAATTTTAATTTCGAAGTCGTATATGTTATTTCATTAGCGTGGTTCACATGTTTTAAACAAGAATCAGTATACCGTATACCATAATCCACTTATTCGGCAGGATTGGTAGCGCTTATTTTAGAGGGTCGGTAAGAGAAATTGAAGCAACACTACTTTGAATAGATGAAACCTCATAAAATTTACGCCACCTGTTTCTATTTAGCTACAAATCTTCTTAGCATACAGCATAATTTATACAACGCATAACTAATTTTTAATTTTCGCTACAAACGAATCGGAGGCATTTTTCGTTTCTAACATACCTAGTTTTTTTAGTGTTTGTTTTTTTTTAAATGCATATGCCATATATTTATCAACATAGTCGTCTTCTACCAATGCCGTCATCTTTATATCTCGTTTCAGGGCAACATCTGGCAACAAATTTTATCATTTCATTTTATACTGGAACTCGTTACAACGATACCATTTGCTGTAACGGTAAGACAAAAGGCCTATATGGGCAACTATAACAGGGCCGAACAACAAATTGTCGATTGTTGAACCTACAAACCAAACGAGACGAACTCATTGACTTCCTTTTCTCGCTTTTTGACTAGAGAACGTTGCCTGCTATTCTTCTCAACATAAACTATACTACCACTACAATAAAGACCGGACACGAACTAACAATTGTTGCAATGTGGCTACGTTAGCTCGTTTACGTCACTCACTCTGATTGAACTTAGAATTAAGAATTTATAAACTTTTTTTTCTTCATTATTTCTTACATTTTCTCTCTTCCTATTTTTATCTCTCTCTTTCTCTTTCTCTCTCTCACTAACACACACACACAACTACAATAACTCTATGTCTGATTCATACACCATTGGCTCCGGATTTGCCATGATAAAGATTTTATGGTCGCCATTCAGGAACTTATTCATTCCTGTATTTCTAAACTGCTGGCTCGCGAAACGATCGCTTGAGAACATGTTTGTAAGTATTCGATATGTGCTCGTTTTTCATTGCTATCCCTTCTATATCCTGAAACGAATTCTATATCCATGATGAAGTGATCTTGATAGAACGTTAGAAAATCTGCTTAATGAGAATTGGTCGGCTCTAAATTTGCTGCTCGACACGAAGAGGCGATAACGAACGACTGGAAGGGGGTTTCTTAAAACCTTGTATGTCCATAGCGTCATGAGTATGAGAAAAAAAGTAGCGCATTACGTTTCGGAATCATTTCGATTATGATTCATTCAGTTTTATTTTATTATCCTATCAATTTTTACGGCAAACTCATTCGAAGAACTTTTGCTGGCACACTGGGCATCATTCAACGCATGTTCTCATCAAAACATTCTAGGCGAATGTGGCTACTACGGACAATCAATGCACTTCAGCGCTTCGATTTCAGCCACTGCTAGCTTTGGGGCCATCTCCTCCTATCATAATGATCCTAATAAAAAGAAAATAAATCCACCAATACCCAGCACTACTACAGTATTCATATTCATTTATAAGTCCAGTTAGTGTACATATGCTTTGTTGGTAGTGAGATCATTTCCGAAAGGTTGCCGAAATACCCTTCCACTACATAGCAATCCACAGTATGATAATAATAAAGTTGTGAAATGCTGTAGACTTGCGACCCTTAAAAGAGTTGTTGCCTAAGCAAACCGAATGACCAAAAAAGTCGAATTGATAGCTATTGTTTATGGTCCCACGAGTGCCTTTTACACATCATACAGAAAGCATGTGCACTAAACACTCGTAATGGCTGAAAGGTTTTGCACATCTGCAAACCATCACTTAATCTTCCTAAAGGCGTCATGACGTATGTAGTGCAAGTTATCTATTTTTTCATCTAATCCGTACATCAATTCTGCACGCAGAACGATCAGTAATAGTGTTCCACCTATCAACATCCATGCTTGATGCGGTTCGTTTGGGAGTAACGAACGGAATAGAGACATCCTCTTCCAGCCGCATCCAATGCTGAAAGGGACAATAAGTTCAGGTCCCTTAGAATAGATTTTAAGGGTCTCTTGAGAATCTACTTCGTTCAGAACTGTTCACTATAGTTTTTCTGGGATAATAACCATCATAAATATATCGCTTGTTTTCATCATCATTTCAGAATGACCTACATCGAGCAATGCAAAAGTCACAATCAGCATTATCCCAACAGCTAACGATTTTGTCAGCAACGTTACTTTGTTTAGTGTTCACAAGGTAAGATGTTTCTGTTTTTTTTTTCTTTTAGCAGTTCATTGTATGCAGTACGCCAAAAAATCAAATCAATCGAATTTGCTCGTGATGCACTACGATCCCAAAATGCCGATCATTGTAGAATCAGAAGCGTCCAGATACTGAAATCGACACAGTAATGTGTGTAATGTGTGTTTTATCAATTTCCTAAAACAAACCCCAGGGCTACGAATAAAATCAACGACGGATTGATTGTGGATCTTTGTTATTTTGATTTCTGTTTTTTAACGTATTTTACACGCTATGTGAAACCCTCTGTTCTGGCGTGGTCTACCCAAAATAACGGAACCACACGCGTGGAAAATAAATAATTAATCTAGTCTCGAATCGAAACTTGACGTCCGTGGTCCTAATCAACAATCCAACCTTTGAAATCTTTACTCTCTATAGTATTCAAGAACTTCTCTCATTTAGTTTCAGAATGTCTCCTACGATCCGGATTGGGGGGTTTTCCAATTCCACGTTTCCGTTTTTCTCGTGACCCGTGACCAGCCCAGATCGTATTCAATACCCAGTTTATTTAAATTTCCACTATTTATGCTAATGGTTGTTCTGGTTGTCGTGGAAAGTGAAGTGCCCCACACTTTGAGATAATGGTAAACACACACTCTCACACATACAATAAGTGAAGAGCATTTTGTTTCCGATGAGAGCGAACGAAACAGAGCAACAGGAACCTCCAATTGGTTACAAGTTGGAATGAATAATAGTACAGACGATGTTCCACTACATTATCGCTCCGCATATAATAGTATTTCTTCTTCTTCGTTTCTCTTGTTCTTGCTTATTTATTGCACTGTCACTAACTGCCGGGTTGACTATAGAGTATCATAAATATATAAAGCTACTTTATGTGTGCAGCCGCCTTCGCCATTCAGTTGACCGTCGGCGACCACGATTTTATTAGTTAGTATTAAAGTTTTGAATCTAATTGTGAAGGCATATTGGAATAGATGTATGAATGATAAGTGGGCGCTTTTGTTTTAAATTTGTTTGACGAAATAATTTCATTTGAATAACCCATTTCCATCGCACAACTGTCTGTTGTATCCTCTTTATTTGTGAGTGGTAACTACAGAAATAAATCTTACACAAAACGACGTACTGTGCGATTGGTCCTTTAGTTCAGTATTTGTGCCCTCGATTTAATAATCCTGAACTTAAAACGTGTTTTTATTTCATTCATTTTGTTTTCGGAAATATCATTTCAGCGTGTGCGGTATTCAACACTTTCAGCGGGCGGGCCATCGACATCTCAATCTATTCCAAAGCACCTACTATGTGGTGGTGACTTTTTCGACTGTCGGGTACGGGGACTTTGTTCCCGACATCTGGCCTTCGCAGCTCTTTATGGTTATCATGATATGTGTGGCGCTGATTGTGCTTCCAACACAGGTAATTTTGTGGTCTTATTAACTTACATATTGTATTGTGTAGCAGTAGAAAGATGGTAACTCTGAACTTCGATAACATTGAATGTCAAAGTTTAACGTATGAAACAAAACTCCTCCTTCCTCTTGACAAGTTATCTATTGATATCAAAACTTCAATTATTAATGCAATTGAAATGAAACATAATTAGATAATGTTCTGCAACTCGCTAATTTTTCCATCCCTGTTAATGTATGTTTTGCGTGTGTGTGTTTGTGATTGGGTGTATGTGTTCACAATTTGTGTGTGTGAGTGTTTCGCAGTTTGAGCAGTTGGCGTTTACGTGGATGGAGCGTCAAAAGCTGGGTGGCAGCTACTCGTCTCATCGAGCTCAAAGTGAAAAACACGTCGTCGTATGCTCGACAACACTGCACGCCGACACCATTATGGACTTTCTGAATGAGTTCTATGCCCATCCGCTGTTGCAGGACTACTATGTCGTGCTACTCAGTCCAATGGAGCTCGACACTACGATGCGAATGATCCTGCAAGTGCCGATTTGGGCCCAACGCGTCATCTACATCCAGGTAAAGGGGAACTGGGGTGGAGGGGACGCTCTTCGAAAGAATAATTATTACTTTTGCCGTCAGGTGAGAAACGTGACTCTTCATCTAATTCAACGAAACAGTGTTGGAGATTATCGCACGTTACTCCGTTACAGTAAAAAAACAGTTTTGAGTGTTTTGCTGTTAATTTCTTCCTTCTTTCAACGGTCTAACGGGACATAAAGTTTCTGAATCTATTTTATTTCTACTAAAAGTTATCAGCTTCAAACCATGACATAAACCGATTAGTTTAAAGTCCTCATCTACAGTGTCATTTTGTTTTTCACCTCCAAAGGGTTCATGCCTCAAAGACGGCGATCTGGCTCGTGCCCGCATGGCCGAGGCGGAGGCATGCTTTATACTGGCCGCTCGCAGCTACGCCGACAAAACGGCTGCTGACGAACACGCCATCCTGCGCTCTTGGGCGGTTAAAGATTTTGCACCCAATATTCCGCAGTATGTTCAAATTTTCCGGTAGGTAAACTCGGTGCTGATGCCAAAATATCTATACATCTCTATCGTTCATTCTCTTCCTTCCTACCTGTCAATAGGCCGGAAAACAAGCTGCATGTGAAGTTCGCTGAACACGTGGTCTGCGAAGACGAGTTCAAATATGCACTACTCGCTAACAACTGCACATGTCCTGGAGCAAGCACACTCGTCACACTGCTGCTGCACACATCACGAGGACAGTAAGTACACGGTGCACAAGCAGAGTCAAAGTGATATTTACGCTGTGTTTTTCTTATGATCCACATCTGTTCGAAAAAAGGAAAACCTATAACTGTACAAGCCCTAAGGTTGATGTATGGCTAGTAACTCCCTTTCATTATATCCAGAACAGCATAACTAAAAACTAAACTAATGTTCATTTGTTCTGAAATACTACGGTTCTTGAAGTATATAATCCACTTGAAACGTAATATTAATAAGTAAATAAATTCAATTATTCTATTAAATTCTATTATCTATAATATTAACAAGTAAAGTAAATAAATAAAACCACGTTTTGTTTTGTGTGTGAATGTTGTTTGGCAACTTTTTTAATTGATAATCGAATAACCTTGCTTGGCAGGAACCCACTGCCCATCCCGCTCCACGAAATGAGTCTGCTGCTAATTACAAAGTATCAGATTTATGTGTGCGTTTGTATGGCGCTTCATGAAGTTTTTTTGTTTTCTTTTTTGGGTTTGTTTTCTTTTTTTACACGCACACGCACACCCATACTATCTACGTGCGATGGCAATGGAAGAAGTGCTGTAGTAATAGTTTAAAGTTTAAAAATATTGATTGCGGTGCATCGTTAACATA
>JXXA01013610.1:0-10564 GCA_000956255.1 Anopheles punctulatus
AACTCCTTTTGGGAAAACTATAAGACACCGATGAAACGAACGAATTTTAACATTCTTCGGATTCGGATTTCATATAAAATTCATCTGAAAATTCTTCATTTTTCTTAATTTGAAATCGTCTACTAAAACTAAATTATATTTCCACAATTAAATAAGAATGACACCTAAAAGTATCTAATCATCACAAACTGTCTGAATGAACCTGAATGAAAGCTTTTAATTGTATAAAATGATTTTTTTTATAACTTAAAGACACACCACAAAAAAGCACTTTAAAAAAAACTTATTAAAACCCGATGATTTCAAATGCATCATTAGTGCCAGTGTGAAACATCACACCTTCCAAGTTCGATCATCTACAATATCCCACTATCCCAGAGGATCATCTGAGCGATTTGTTTCTGCGACAGGGGCCTCCCTTCGCGGGTTCCAGATGGTCGGATCGCGTATCACGCTGAATCCCTCGTCGTCACCTGCCGGTGTATCGGAGAGAACGCAAACGTGCTTACCATGCGCCGCGAGCATTAGGCAAGGAAAGCACAACTTTTCACCCACCTTCAAGCTGCCGGCCACAGCTGCGTGTTTTTGTCGTTTATTTTTTCTTCGCCGACACCGTGCTTTATTTTAAACTTATTCTTACCGTTTGTTTCCCGCCGCCTCGATCCGCTCGGTCGCTCGGTTTGCCATAAACAAGTTGCGAGTTAAACTTTGACTTCGGCACGCTGATGCTGTCATGTCGCCGGGTGCGGTACTCGCGAAACGCTCGTTTCCGTATCATCTTCGAAAGGGAGGAAAAAGATTGAAGAAAACGAGTAAAGTTGCGTTCCTCCTCCGCTTTGGGTCACCCTTCTTCAGGGGCTTTGGCTGGTTTGAGGTTATGAAAGCAAACATAACCAATTAATGAAGCCGTGAAACGTGATGCGATTGCAATCTCACCACTTCCATGGCAACCGGTAAAAGGTGAAAGCTGAAGCGAACGAAAGGTGAAGATGAGAATGGGTTGTGTGTTGTGGGTCGTACAGCAAACCTTGCTCACACGTGGGCACACCGACCGTTCCGCCGGCCGTGCTCACGTTATTTTCACCGTACACGTCACGTGATTGCTGGTTTATTTGGATCCCCAAGCACCGCGTTTGGTGGGCAATGAGGAGTTCCGCCAGCAGGAACAGCTGCCGTGGTAGGATAAAAAAAAGAAATCTTTCAACCCGTGTGAGCGGCAACATTTCCGGCAACAATAAAAGCCAACCTTATGCCGGGAAGCGCGAGGGGAAGTTTCCTGCGAGAGTCGGTTCGTCGCCGTACACTGTTCGACTCTGGCTAGGCTAGGTGAGGAAGATGAATTGAAAATATCTTACACTTCTTCCGGAGGGCCAAGAGGTGCAGGTGCAGTTTTCGAAGAAGGGGTTCGAAGTTGTTTGTTGTTAAGTAATGTTCGATCAACATTCGCCAACCGTTTCTCTTTCGCCGTCTCCTTCGGCTTACACCGAGTTTGGCATCATAAAAGGCCCCAGTTGAGATGTTAGCTACCGATGTTTTGGTAACGATTTGAAGAACGAAATTAAGAGAGATTTCACTGGTGTAGCTTAGGATGACAGCAATCAGTGGAACGATTACATCTTAACGTTCCTTTGTACACCAATTGGTTTTTTAGTTCCTATTTTTAATTGTTGTGTTTGGAAGGTTGTGCTTCGGATTCCGATGAATCTTTTTATAATTTGCGAAGATTGGATAGATACAGTAACTGCGTACTTATAAATAAAGAAAGTAATGGAAGAAAATGAGAACAAAAATTAAATACCGTCGTGTATTTGTGTCGTGTGGAATTCAAAACTTGAATAAAAAAAAAAACCACAACGAAAATTAATTTGTTCTATCTTGTTCTACTCGCATTAAACATATAAAACTGCAAAATGAGATTGTAAGAAATGATTATAAAAATATGAACTTTATTAAAATTTAAACGAATGTGTTAAGTATATTATATTTTATACGATAAAATTTCACAATTGATTTCAGCTTATTTTTATCATTAGTTAGGGCTTCCAATAATATAACATAAGTAAATTTTAAGCTTCAATATGTGATGTAAATAAATAAAAACTAAACACATAAATAAATATACAAATATACAAATTCTATTTCATCCTCGATACATAAATTAAAAAAATTGTTTGATACTTTTCGTTAACATTTGAGCTAGTCTCTGGATAGAATCAAAATATGTATTGTTTAAGAAATCACCAGGAATCACCCACCCACCTTGACCGAGATCTTAATTATATGCTTAAACAACGTCCTTGTTGAACAAGCGCTTTCGCCTCCGTTAGTCAAACACACCATTCCCTCGTGCCCGGAGTCCTTTTGCGCCAGTAAGCGCGTCTGTTCGCAGACCGTGGGCGTCCGCATAGGCCGCCGTACGAAAGTTAAATACTGCTGACTTGTCGCGAAAAAGCCCACCGCGTCCTTCCCAAGCGCTTTTCCGTAGTAAACCGGGAAAAGCGGCAAAACGGTAATCCACGTCGATTTGGTTTGCGGATTGCATACCATGCAGGCGGCAACGGGATGGACGACGGCACGGCGCTCACACACCCACCCACCCGCTTGGCCGGTAAAATGGCGACGTTGGCGAGATTTTTCGATTGTTATACCGCTACGTGCCCGGAATGTTTTTGGGAGCTACGGGTAGGTGGCCAACAACGGCCTCACTCGGTGTGTCTCGGTGCTTCCCGAGCGATAAAAACACGTTCCAGCTGGCGGGCAGCATGAGGGTGACTAAGTGCCAAGGGTTGTCCTAAAGTTGGGGTCAATTTCCGCCACCGGAGGAGAGTGGCCGAGCAAAAACAACAAAAAAAAAAAAACAGCGCAAAAAAGATGAAATACCGGCCGCGAAACAGAAACGATCGTGAAGCAGGGTGCCTGCAGTGGGCAAAGTTTTTCCTTCGAGACGCCCATTCCGCTCTCGCTTCCTCCTCCAAGGGTACCTTTATTTATATTCGTCTTCGGTTGCAGGCGCAAAAGTCAAAAGTTTCGATTTATTGTTTTGATTGTTTGGTTGGGAGAAGGCGGTAATGGGAGGCACCACGGACACCCTCGTCCTCAGGTGTGCTTCGTTTCGTGTTTTCCGCTGGACATCGCCACCCTCTTAAATATTGTGCCGATTTGGGAAAGCAAAGAAGTAAAACAAAAATGGTAAAAAAATGGTACAAACACCAATACAAATGTTTAGGCTAGCTTATTTCCTTCGCGCTGGCTGCACGCTGCAGTGATTTTTGGTGGTCCCCAAACCTGGCCCCAACGCTGGAGTGCTGCCACGGAAAGCGTTTGATCGACAGTCAGCACCTTTTTCTACCGTTCGCTGGTGCCGTAGTGAAAACTTCTCCTCGCTGCGTTATTCGTTAGGGATCAATTCGTCAGTTTGACGTTTTTACGTATTGCAATGTTGTAGTTTTTTTGTTTGTTGTTCGTGTTGATGGGGATGAAATATATTCATAGCATGACGTTGTTGAGTGTGAGGATGTTATGGCGTTGATTATGCGGATATCTAACAACATCGAATAGCCAATATATGAGAATAGCTTTTCATACTAATATGTCAATAAATAATATTAAACTCTTTATTTAACTCTTTAGAGCGATTTCATGAGTCTCTTCATGCGCTAGAACTAGCCGGAACGGGTCAACATGGCTTCAGCAACTAATTTTGCTTTTCAAACAAGTGTCTACATTTAGGCGCTTCACATCGAACTAATTCTACATTCATCTATTATATCAGTATTATAAATGTATGCATACCTAGCCTCTTATCGAAAAGCAAACATATTATTTACTGATTATTTATTTTTCAATAACCAGTGCAAGTAGTCAAATTAATCATAAAAAATAAAGTAAATTAATGAAGCAATACAATAAAATAAAATGCATGAGTTTTACTATTACTCGACTTATTTTTAACATGAGCTATGCTCATTGTTCTCTGAGTAGTAGGATAAAGAATTTCAAAAAATTGCAACAAACGTTTCCGAGGAATTTTTAGTTTGAAATAATGTACGATGAGATTAGTCTCTTTTCATTCAAGTTTCAAATCGACTCGTTTCGTATCATGGTGTTTGGTAAAATTAGCATTTTTTTTTTGGTTTATCAGTCTCTGTAGTATTAGTATTAAACTAGATCCCTGACACCACATCCGCATCATCATGCTGCAAAGGGAACTATCATAAACTGGTTGATGTTTTAGTTTACCGAAATCTGCAATGAGTCAACAAATCAGATCGTTGCTGTATTTTCTTTCGTATGAAAAAAAAAAACTCCAACTCCAACACTTCTGTTCAGAGCACTTCATTTTTTTAACTTCATCGAATCTGTTTTAAACAAACAATTGTATGGTAGACCTGAAAATGAATTCTGGCTGTACTGGTGCAAAACATTGACACCCGCTGAACGCGCGGATGCTCTGACAGGTTGGTTGGTAGCAGCGCCGGGGGTGATGCGAGGTGTGTCATGAAAAACAATCGGTCGCTGTCCGGCGTTCTTGAGAAGTGCGGCAGAGTTTGGCAGCGCCAGGCGAATGGGTGGAAAATGTTTTGAATTATTTCTTGATGTGCCATGCATTTCGGGAGCGAGGTTATCAAACGATAGAAAGGTTAATTTCAACCGGATAGATGGCATGGATGGGGTGAGTGGGACCGACGGACGGGCCGGGACCTATCATCGAATTGGAAAATAAATTGCTGAAATCTAACAATAACAAACCGCCACTGTCTGTTGCCTCGGCCTCGTCGTCTGCCGTCGTTTTGTGCACCGTGTCCGAAGGCCGGCGGGACCTTATCACTCTGCATACGGTGGCAGGGAGCAGCGAGAGGTGATTGGATGATTTTATTTCATTTTATTTCTCTCCTTTTACCCCACACCCTTCGCTAGTTGGCTCGCAATCGTCCCTACGATACAATGGCTGTGCAGAAGATGTCGGTTGCTCCACAATACGATAAAGCTATTTTGGACAGAAGTGCATTACGATCAGAGCATAACGTTGCACTATGCTCAATGCTCGGTACACCGGGTGGTGGTGGGTGTAGGGGTTAGAAAACGATAAGGGAGAACCCACAAACCCACGTTTTCGGGAGAAAATCGAAACCCAAAAGACACACACACACACACACACCCATACACTCACATACATTTAGACGTACAAACGAAATTGTGATGCAAAAACATTTGCCAACTCCACCCAGCGCGGGTCATTCACCGTCCCCGTTTTAGTGGGGACGGGGTGGATGCATTTTACCGTGGCTATTCGACCCGCGCGATGTCAGCAAACCACTGGTACAACAAGAAACCCTGCACTGGCCTGCGGGTGAAATCGAGCAAAATAAATTATAAAATTTATTAAGTGATTTGATTGAAGAACAATAGATGAGTGGAAAGAGAGATAGAGTGGGGTTAGCAGGGAAAGGAGCTGGCGAGCACAAAAGCTTTCGACGGTCGGGGTAAAACGGGTTGCCCGATAGTGGGAAATGAAAATGATAATAGCGTGATGCTGTGACAACAATGGACATGTCAAACGAGTGTCCTTTGGTGTTGTCCACTGTAGCGATTATTTATCACTGGTGGCTAGTTGTTCAGTCGGTTCAAAAACCTGAAATCGGACAAGTGCATTTCAATGGTTGCAATTGAAAGTCTCGCAGTTGACGCATCGCTTTGTTGCTTGCTTTCATGTAATTATTTTTTAACCACAGTAAGCTTTTCATACTGCATTATAACATAAATCGCATTATATAATGAATGTGCTTTATTGTATGATTTTTTTTTGTAAGTTGTGAATACGGCTTGACTTCATTTTTGATATTTCGTAAGTTTATTTCGATTTTCAACATATTTTCATTTATTATAATTTTTATTTAACATATTTCATTGCTTGGTACCAACATCAAAATATATTTTTCACAAAATATCAAGTGCACACGTTAATCAATGATTTTTTTTTTCTCAAATAAATCTATTCATACATTGCCTCTGTACGGATGGAAAAGAACCGAGCGCCTAGCAATCAAAATAAAGAAAAAACGGTATTTGACACAAAAAAAGGAAATAAACCTTCCCGACCGAGAGGCGAGCATTGTTTTCCGAATTCGGACGTGACCTGAACCCATCACTTGCAAACACGGCCACGGAGCACAGACACTAGCGACGGGCTGACGTTTTGTTTTGCGCCACCTTTTTCGGGCCACACTTTCCTTGCGAGCTGTGGGAGTAGCGGGGAAAAGAACCCTGTACGCATCGCAGGAGGTCCTCGACGCGACTCGACGCAATCGACCGAACGGAAGACAACAGAGAGGGTGGCGCGGGCGATCGAAATGGAGGGCATCGGGAATCGAGGCTACGCCAGCCACTGAGGTCTTTGACGTGTGTGTTTGTTCTTACCGTACAATTAATGCTCAAATCGGGCTCGGTGGGTGAGTTGGGTGGTTTGACTGTCAGCTTCCAATAAACAAACAAGCCGATACACTGCGATGGAGCGAAAGAGAGAATGATCGAACCACCCACCGAGTGCACTCAATTGGCGATGAATTATGGAGCGACAGTGCTTTTTCATGAGCCAAAGGGCTAACCACCAGCACCGCCATCACCGGGGACGCGGAAAATCGAGAATAATATTTTCCCACAATCAAGCCGCTCTGTGTCGCTGCGGACAATGTTTTGAGCACTTCATTCGGTATGCAGGCGGGCGCTTCTCGTTCTCGTTTAAAGTTATCCATTTTAAGTGGCCGCTTTGGCTCGGATAAAATTTGAGCCCGTACTAAAATCACAAATGCGTACGCGTTTGCATTGGGCGAGAGAAAAAAAAAACATCATCTATGTAGGTTAGGGAGATATTTTTTATTCATTATTAAATTAATGAAGCGCTCAATCAATCTGAAAAGGATGAACATTTTATTAAAAAAAAAACACTGCAGATGGTTTGCAGCTTTATTAAAGCATCATCAGCATCATCCCGGTCGGGCAATCAAGCTGACCGCAGCGGTGACTTTTGCACGGTGCCAGACGAATACCGAGAACGGAGTTCAGCTCATCCGCTTGATTAACACTATTGTTGAAGGCCATCGATGTTTGCGGCACAATCCCGGGGTTGATTTTATTGCGCGTCCGATCGGCCAACGACCGTGTCGCATGCCTCAGAATGGTCACCTAAATTGATCATAATCATCAATTCAATCGAAGGTGCGCCACGCTGCACCGGCTGATTAAGGTTATGGCGATGGAAAATGAGCCACACTCCCATCCCCGCTGCATCCTGTTTGCTCCCACTCGCTTTCGAGGTTTATTCAATCGGGCCTGCCAGCCAACAGGCACCAGGATAGGAGGGAGGGAGGCTCGACAAAACGCTTGTGTACGCCCGCCGGTAAGTGTAGCCACTTTAATTGACACAACCATAACCTCAATTTGTTTGTCAAATTAAAACATTAGCCACTTTTTGCCTGCCACCCGGTCGGTCGGTCGGTCGGTCGGGAGTGTGTGGTTTGTGGGTCCGTTTTTAGACCGGCTTCGGCGTCGGCTACCGCCTCGCCAGGGTTTCTTTGATTTCTCACGAGGATTTTCTTGTGAGTGTGGGTGCAGTAGACCAATTGGATTCTGGTGCCCCGTTCCGCACGCACGTTCATGGGTTGGCAAACCACAACCGGAAAACCGAGCCGGCCAAAGTGCGCAAGCAGGATGGCACATATTTTGTCGGCTGCAGTTTGCATTTCTCAAAACCAACCAACGACTGGCAACTGCTTACCAGGGCGTGTATGTGTGCGCGCGCTCGCGCGATTCCGTGCTAATTAATTTTAGTAGATTACATTCGACCGCATTTAGCGCAGCGGACGCTCGGTGAATGTGACGGTATCGGTACAAGTACGGAGCGTTCTTCCTGCGATCGCTATGGGGAAAGGCAGGTTGAGGGGGAAGGAGAGATGAATTAAATGCTGGTGCTAGTGCTTCTGATGCTGCTGCTGCTGCTGCTCGACCATCGACCGGATGGTTGTGCTTCCTTCGTGCGTGGCAGGATAGTTCGAGCAGCTACGGACTGTTCCCTCGGCAGTGCATTTTCTACCAGACGAAGAGCGGTTGGAGCTGGTCTCTTGGGCTGGAACTACCCGGGATAATGGAAAGTATCTCTTTTCTCAAGCAGCCCAGACGACAGCGATGTTCGTTTCGTTGCAACCAGAACGCAACGCTGGGGTAGAAGTGATTTTGCAAATGAGTTGAGGTACCCACTTTAATTGCTTTATTTTTTACATTATTTTTTTATCAAATCAAATTTGTCTTTGTTTATACATAGCACCACTAAAGCTGTTTCAATTAATATTTACACAAATATGATTTCCCAAATACGTCGACTACACATTTTGATGTATTTAGGGGCAATAAAGGCTGATTTCGAAGAATAGATGCAAAGGGGATAAAAATAGTATTTCAAAAAATTATACTTGCTTGAACGTTAAAGTTTATCTTAAGTATTGACTATTTTGAATTTATTGTTAATAAACTACTGCCTTTAAAGTTTAATGTGATTTGAAAGATTGTTTTCTTTCTTACAAAACTCACCACTTTTTCTCCTACCTTAATTAGGTGTGAGAAATAAAAAAACACTTCAAAAACACATCGTTTCTTAGTATTTGTCTCATTGGACATTTTTCTTACTATTTAGTTTTGGAAGCTGACTCCACTGCATCCGGGTGTATTCTAGCTAGGAACGCGTCAACCAGAAAAACCACACTTCCACTTCACTGTGCTGGAAAGAAAAACTCTAGACGTCGACGTAAATGTGCGGACCAAAGAACTCCCGGTCACACCGAAGTGTTGGTATGTGGCAGTGTGCAGACACCGTACACCACAGAAACGTGTCCGGGATCGAGAAGCGAAGCGAGGCGAGAAAGCACCGAAGGGAGCGATGGAGAAAGAGAGAGAGAAGATAAAAGAACCGAGCGGAAGGCAGCAAAGTTTCCCAAATTGTGTAAATGCGATAAAGGGCGTGCGATGGAGGCGCCCGTGACCATGTCTCGTTCGTCCAGACAGACCCAGAATAAAAACCGTCCTGCCGACCCGAAATGCAAACTCGTTAAAAGACGAAACGCCTCCGAGTCGGCTCATTTCTGACCTAAAAATGTGCCAACTAACAAAAATAAAACCCCCGAAGAACGAATTCTTTCCCATGTGTGCAAAATGTCCCGGCCGACGGTGGGAAGGATAATAAAGGCGCAAGCTTTCGGTTTCGGGCGCCCAGGCATGGTCAGTGTCCAGCGCAACATCATCTCGGCACAAAATATTACAATACTTAGCCAGTGACTTTAATTGCCCAGGGTCGGGTTGGCTCGAGACCCGCTGCGAGAGCGCTGCTTTAATGGGCTGTATAGCGTCACATTTTCCGCCTTACAACGCCCGTTCGAACGAGCGTTATCCTCGCTGTGGTTTTAATTTCAACAGTGCCGTTTTGTTGGTGGTTTAAGCAGGGAAAAAAGAGGAAAAAAACGAGTTAAAGTTCACATAAGGCGGGCTATGAGTTGCAAGAAAAATAGTACACTCCCACCCTTACACACATGCGAGCAAGGCAAAGGGAGGGAGGGAGGGGAGGCAGTGGGAAAATGGAAATTTATTCCAGCAACGGAGCCCATCCGACCATCAGCACCGACCGAACGGAACGGAGCGGAGGTTCAAAAAGTTGAATGAAAAGTGTGAAAAATTAATCCTCGGGATGGATAATTTATGGTCCCTGGCGTCGTCACAGACCCCGTCGCCGTCCTCGTGCCACCACCGGCCGCCCCGCGACGAGGTTGGCGCTTTTGTGCAAATTAAGATTCTGTCTTCCCGTTTCGATTGCGATTGGTCCGTAGCCGTTGCACGGGCCTGAGGAGGACAGTAAAATTTAGCCTCACGATATTATCTAACTCTACCGGTGGAGATTCTGGCGAGTTCTGGGGTAGGATGAAGAGAAAAAAAAAACCCGCCCTAAAACCGGGCACGGCAGTACGTGCGCGTACGAGCAGGGGCTACGATTTATGGGCAACTTTTGTTAATAGGCTCGGTAGAATTTAAATCAGATACTTACTGACAGTCACGAGCAGACATACGCGGCACACGTGGTGCCACGCCGAGTATTAAAGCGGGACATTGCGTCCCGGGGAGGGAGAAAAAGCGCATTAAACGCACACTTTAAAGCCTGCCGTACTATCGCTTCTGCTCTCGCACTCTCCTCCCACTCTCCTCGGTGGGAAGCCCACGACACGTTTCACGGTGCAAAAAGTATTACAACATATCAATCACGCTTAATATTGAACGAGATTTTCCGGCTGCTCGCCACATACCCGCATGTAGCGCGTGGAAGTGCTGTCAGTGTGAACGAAAAAAAAGATGAAGAAAAAAAAACACGCACCCGTAATAGACCTCACGACGACCCACATGGTCCGCATGATAAGGCATCTTCTTCTTTCCATCTCACTCGCTCACTCCACCCCAAACCCAATCCATCGTCCATGATTGATTGATTAATTTGGATAGCACATTTTTCACATTTCCCACCGATTTCCAA
>JXXA01013619.1:0-11164 GCA_000956255.1 Anopheles punctulatus
GTTTGATCGAATCAGCTAAAGTAAAGAGTATCCAAATTGATCAGGGAACTAACAGCTTGTACCACAACAAATTAACACAGCTCCATAACGCCTCGGGACCGAGTTACCTGGTTGGTTGTTCTTTTTGGGTTAATCAACTCCACCCGCAAGATCTAACTTTTCCAGTACAGGACAACATGGTAAAGTTTGTTTTTATTTTACAACTACTCTTTGCCTATGTGGACTTTGCAACTATTATCTTTCTGTCCGCAAAAAAAAAATCGTGTACCAGAGTCAAATGTAATGAACTAAATAAGTTATGCCCCGCCCAAATGGGATGTAGAGCCACGGCTCTCGTTCCAAAGCGCTCTGGAACGAACAGTAGTAAACGAGGTAGTTTTTGAGCAAACTTCGTGATTGCAATTCAACAGAGGGGTTTCCATTCAAAGTTTAAAAGGACCATCTTTTGCGGGAAGTTTGGTCGGAAAGTGTAACCAACAAAACAATCGTTTGGCCAGAAAACCTGACCTGCTGGAGTGCCGTTTTAATTTGAAATGTTATAATCCGACTTTCAGCTGTAGTGTTTGTAATTGAGTTGAAAGTTTCATAAATTGCACCCAACACTTTCCACTCATTACCGTGCCAGGTGTTCTGCAATTGTACCTCGAGTGAGTTGTTCCTGGTTGATAAATGTATGCGAATTGTTTTGCTTCTCTTGTTCCATGCGGCACTCGAGAAAGCATTATTAAGGTCACGTTTATAGTGATATTAACACAATGTAATATCACGCTGGGAAGCAATCATTCGAAGTTGGTAATGTTCGCTAGAACTTGACACCCAATAGGAAATCAACCATATAACCGTTTGGTTATGTAAGATGCCACGTGAAGATGATTTTGTCACATAATAAAACTGCTCCTTGACCTTACCGCTGCGTTAAATCAACTTGCGCTGGTAATCGAAACTCAAGTACGTCAGGGTTATTGATGAAATTAGATATTTTCCTTGGTTCATTAAATGAACACACGAAAGATAAACGACTAATAAATATACGAGTATTTTTACGATAAGTACCGAAGTAAAAGTGCGTTTCCGGAACGGTGTACGTATAACATAATTAATATCTCCATTGTTGGCAGAGTGAATGTACTTAAAAACCTAACAAGTCTCATCAAAAACTTAAAAGAAGCTCAGATGTATACAATTTCTTATACGGTCGACTAGACCTCCAAAGCAAAACCATTGTGCATACTTTTTTTTGCAATCGTTCACTCACTTTGATTTCCCTATCTTCTTCGATCAACTGCTCAGTTGTTAGCACAAGGAGAAACCCATTACGGAAGCCACTCTCCAAGCAAGGGATTTTATTGCATAAAATATACATCAAGAATATCATTTCCAAGATGTTCGATTGCCCATCCGGCACAAATGTCACTCTCCCAAGTGAGAAAACCATTTCCGTCGAGCGCCAACATTGTGCCGAGGGTATTTTTTTTCTTTTCTTCTTTTCAACACTTCACGAATAATCACATTACAGTGGTGTGCCAACAAAAAAAACTCTCGTACCCGTCGCTTTCCAACTTTATGTTTCCACATCTTGGTGTACTCCTACTCAGCTCTATCACTAAAAGGTAATTTAATGCTCTCGATCGATTGTCGGTGGGGAGCGAAATGTGAGTTGGTGCAAGATCCTGTGATTAAAAAATGCACATCTTTGCGCTGCTGCACACCGTTAGGGCGATAGGTTGTGAAAACGCAATACCGCATCAATGGAAATTGAAATGCGATGGAACTCGCCTGCATGGGTCTCTTCAGTACGGATAGTTTTTCTTATAATAAGGTTATCGTCGGAAGAAACCCGATGCATTTGAAACGCGTTTGAAAGTCGATTATTTCAAACCTGTGAAAACGATTCTACAAGGTCTACAGATTGTCCGTTCCCGAATGCTTTCTCGTTTGAATGTGTTTTCAATACGTTTATATTCAATTTATACGGTCGCAGTCGGTCGGTTGGTCGGTCAAATGGTTATTTGATATCGGGTTAAAAATTGTTAAAATATGTATAGTTTTGCAAGTAACAGTTAGAGACGTTAGTTTTATTATATCATTCGATATTAATAAGAATCAATTCGCTTACACACCCATTTACCCTCTGTTACAACATTGCAGGCAGCAGCGGTCCATCGGTGACGAGTTGTACGGGGAGCGAAATCGACAAGCAGGTGGGTTTGTGGGAGCGACGCGTGAAAGGACTCCGGCGGATGATACTCGGTTGGGAGCAGACGAAACCGCCCGATGTACCCAACCGTATCGACATCGACGTGACCGGTTGCAGTGCGGTCAGTTTGCGGTTGTACGAACCGCTGGAAGGTGCCATAACTACCAAATTCAAAGGTGTGTACCATGGGTGGCCAATGTTGCAAACCGCTCACCAACCGTTCACCCTGCACGGGGCCTGAATACTAATGCTAATAATCACGGCATAAAACGCGTTTTATACATCTACCTGTTATTGCTCCCCGCAGTGCAATGGTCATCTCGGTCAGATTTTAGCAACGTGGTGGGTGAACGGGAAATCAGCGAATGGTGCAGCTTCCACGGGTGTATGGGCGCGGTCTGCAATCTGAACGAGTTGATCCAAGGCCGACGATACTTCTTCCGTGCGTGTGCCGGCAACGTCAAGGGCTGGGGACCGTACAAACTATCCGTCCCGAACTGCGTCGTACCGTCGAGTAAGTGTAGATAAGAAGTTGAAATAGTTTTACTGTGTTTGTGCGATCCAAAGTGTTTTCGGGCGTATTATGTGAAGCTTTAGTTTTTATAAATGTAATACTGGATTAGAGAACCAGTTGAGCAGTACGACAGAAGAGTTTATGAAGCACAACAAGTGTTTAAGCATAAATATCAATTTAAAACTACAATTCGTATACTTTATCGCACGAACACTTAATGGACATTTATCTCTAGCTTCCGGTCAGCTGTTGTTGGCTGATGCTTCCGTCTTTCAAATGAACCTCCCAAGTTATATGTGGCACCACCGGTACGCAATATGGCTCGCATCTTTTTGCATTAGCTTACAAACATCGTTCCTGTGGGTGCACTACCCTACATATCATGGTTACTGGTGGTCATTTCCCGTGCGGCAAATGAAAGCCACTTTTGTCTATCGCTCCGTGTCCGCCTTGTGCTTCTGTACACCAATGTTTTTGTACATTTTTACGCGCACCTTCCGTATGACAGAAGAGCACTGAACATCAGATAAACATCCCGCGCTGGGGTCATTATCGAACGTAGCCAAAGTACAAAAGTGGTTCCATCACCTTCAGATAGCTCGAGAGCGAACAACGTTTGACCATATAGGGAATACACGGGGGAACGAGCGTATTACGACGTGCGGTAGTGGTTGGAAAAGCAAACAAATGAAACCGTGCGTGTGTGTTTTCTCGGGGCAAAAGTATTTCACTGTGAATTGTGTGCAGCACGGCCCTCTGGTGACCATTACTCTTACACCATCCCCTCCCTGTCTTACCCACCACCCTGCAAGGTTGGCGTGACGTCGAAAGCCGAGACAATCGATTTGCCGGCAAGCAACGGAATCTGGACGAGCTGTTCAACGCAGTCCGGTTGGCGCGACCAGAGGATGCGTCTGAGATTGCGCTGGACGGCGGACAGCAGCAGAAGCGAGCGACCAAGAAGAAAACCACCATCAAGCAGCTGTTTTCGGCGGCATCAAAGTTCCAAAAGAATCTCAAACGGTAAGCCTTGCGGGTGTTTGGCAAACGAACTGTTCTCACAAAAACACTTCGCACTTGTTTCCCATTCTTTCAGTGGCATCTACTTAGCCTGCGTCCTGTACCACGAGGATAAGCTGCTGCTAACCAACGAAGACTTTGTACCCGTAATTGAGATTGATGAAACCTTCACCAGCAATCTGCACACGGACTTCTACTGGCTGATGAAGGTGAGTTACGCCAGCCGTTGACGAACTACTGCGATGTGCTAAATCAGTAAAAATTGCGAAACGACGGCAGGGGTCCCCTACACTTTGGTTCGCCGGTGGTCCCCAGAGAGGGCGCTCGGCATCTCGCCAGAAGTGCGGCCTGAAGAGTGATGCTTAGTGCGAATTTATTTATTCATTCAATGTCGAAATACCGGCCACTGCAGCGTATGGGGCAGTACTGCGTGTATTTCCTCACAAAATTTCATTTCCTCTCCGTCAGGCATTCGGTATATATTAGGTGAAGCATTTTTACTTTCAAGCAAAACCCAAATGTGTGTAAAATGTATATTGACAAACATCTAAAGCATAGACATGGGTGGCAATTGAAAATAATAGAATAAAACAAGCAAATGAAGAGACATATATAAATAAGTGTGTCAGATAAGCGCGTCCATGCACCTGCAGCCAACTGCAGTCATTGTTGAACTGGTGATGAAAGCAATCCAGTGAAAGTTTTCTATATATTTCAATAAAAATGAAAACCCTTCGCCCCTTGCAGGTCGCTTGCACGTGGGACGACGTGAAGCTGTTGCGTATGGACATGGAGCGAAACGCGTCATCGGCGATACACTTTCGCACGAAGCTTCTGTCAGCCGCGTGCCAGATGCAATCGGCCCTCTCGATTACCGATCTGGGACAATTGTTCTACCGGCCGTTGCGAGACGTCCATGGTACGGTAGTGCTTTCCTGTGTAAACTGCATTAAGGTAGGTGTTTCGGCGCGTGGTTTGGGGGTTTCTTTGAGTGCTAGATCAAATGTATTCATTTAACGCTGTTATTTAATTGTTCTCCTCATACAGAGTCCTAAAGCGGTATCGGTGCTCAACTCCCGGTGGATACCGTTGAATAAGATCCACAAAAAACTTGCCCTTTCGACTGAAGACAGTAGTATCAACGAAATTCTAATGAACTCCATCCAGGAGCAAATTAACTACCATCAGGTCTCCAACATACGTCTTTCGCGCGGTCTCTACGTCGGCTATCTGAAGATGCAAAGCTCGGTGGACGTGATCCAGGTGGTGGTACCGGTGAAAGCACCGAATGTTCTCCCGCACTGCAAAATTCGTGACAATCCGCATGTGTCGGCGTAAGTAGTTTAGACATTAGCTGCGATACACCTATACGCCATGCTCATCTTTCGGTTCTTGTATTTTTTAAAAATGTAATTCACAGTGAGGAATGGGAGTTAATCAAACAACACAAACCCTCTAGCATACTGGAGTTTCGGCCCAAGCATCAGGGTCCAACCGAGGTGCAGCTACACTTTCTCGAAATGCTCACGAAAGCCGTCCACAACCTGTTCCAGTACATGGACATCCCGGTGGAGGTGGCGGTTGCCCACCGTTTATACGACGTCGAAGTGATCGAACTGAACGCGGATGTAAGCTTCCTGATCATTTGTCCACCGGCCGAAAGTAGTTGTGCCGTGCCGGGCCAAAAGGAGAGCCTGCTGCAGCGGGGCGATCTGTTCTCCATGCCCATCCAGGCGTTCGAGATGATCCACCTGAAGACGTATCAAAGTAACATCATCCAGAAGTACTCGCGACTTTCCTGCATACTCGAGCTCGACACGATGCTGGCCAATCATCTTCACCGGGAGGCATTCAGCACGTCCGAGCTGCAGAAGGCGAAAGACCGGTTAGCGAAACTTCAGGAACTCTCCGGAGGCTTGAACACCATCTGGAAGGGCGTCCGGTGGCTGATGGATGTGATTGGGTATGCGCGCGACCGTGCGAACATGCCAGAACTGAACATGAAACAGATACTGGACTACAAGAGCACCTACTTCGGCAAACTACCAAAGGGTGGCGACAAGAAGAAAGGGGGAAGTGAATCGCAGCTGCTGCATCCGCCTGGTGCGGCACCGGGTACGAATAGCTTCCACAAAAGTAGTCCGGGTCGGGGATCGTGGCCGGGGCCGGCTGTCGAGAACACGCTCGGTCACAATGGGCTGCTGGACGCGGAACACTCCAAGTCGGAGCAGCTGCTCAAGTACAACAGTGCACGATTTCTGAACGTAAGCCAGGCGGGATCGCGCAAAAACAGTGCCGATTCGAACTCGGGCGGCACTCACAGCAGCTACTACTCTGTAACCGGTGTCGAACCGGAGAAAGAGTTCGCCGTTATTCCGCGGTTGCCTCCATCGCGATCAGAAGATACGCTCAACAGTTCACACCATCATCACCACCATCACGGCAGCAGTGAAGGAAAGATGGATGGTGCGGGCAGTGTGTCGGGCTCGGGTGCCGGTGGTAAGAAACGGCCGCCCACCATCTATTCTAGCTACTCCGCCACATCCAGTCCATTGCTGAACGTTCGCTCGCCGTTCTTGGTACCGATGGTACCGGTCACAGCGCAGCTTCCCGGGGAGGACGTTGAAAACTCCACCAAGCAACAATCGAGTAGCGTTTCGTCCGCCGGTCAGCCGATACTAACCACACCAACCGGCACGGTACCGTTTAAACTGTTGGCAAAGAAATCGCGCGATCAAGCACTGAAAGCGATAAACTTTATCGAACGTGAGCAACAGCAGGAAATGGAGATTTTCGAGGAAACGAAACCAATCCTAACGACGACGTACCTTAAGCCAACGCTAGCCGCCATTCAGAACGAGACAAAAACACCCTACCAACCGGAACCAGATGCGATTCCCGTTACGACGAAAACGGGTCCCACTCAGGAGTCCCTCATACCTAGTGGCACCAGCAGCTCCGCTGCAATAACCGTTGAACAATCGGTCCCATTAACCGCCACTACCACCACCACCGCCATCGAGCAACCGGAAGCAGCGGCCGGTGCGGAATCATCACAAGACGGTAGTGCAACCGCCACCAGCATCCTACAGGTATACGCCGCCTACGAAACGGGCCTACCGAGTGGAACGTCGCTGAAACTTCGAGTCACGCCGCGCACGAGTGCACGTGAGGTCATCGATCTCGTCGTGAAGCAGCTCAATATGGCGGTGGTACTGAAGGGCCGCGAAGGGCCAATCTACACCCAGGAGCGGTTGGACAACTTCTGTCTCGTTGCGGTCATAGGCGCCCGGGAGCGGTGCTTGCGAGATGACTTTCGGCCACTGCAACTACAAAACCCCTGGCGCAAGGGCCGACTGTATGTGCGCCAGAAGCACGATCTGCTGGCTGCGATAGAACATTCCAATCGGGATACGGCCGACATATAGCTGTGAGTGCGTGAGTGTTAGTTACGAAGATAACGATGATGTGATAGTTCGCTCATGCACCACCACCACCAAGCAGGTTTGCTTAAGTATGGTTCGAATTTTTTCAAATTCGTAGTTGTTGTTTGAAATTTTGTTATGCTGCCTTGTGGAGACGGGAGGTAGTTTTGTCACCACAATACTACACCTGCTAGCCGCCCCACGACGGTGCGTGTGTTGGTAGACTTGTTTGTACATTCATTGCACATTTCTGTACATTTTGTAAAACTTACGTATAATGTGGTATCGTAGACCGGGGATCGAGAAGATAGAGGATCGATCGATGTTTTGGTAATTTTATAGCGGTAGCCAACTGCTATAGTAGCAATTAAACGCATTCGTGCCGTCAAACTGTAGAAAATGTTAAAGAAATTACGAAGCAAGATAGGAAACATGACAGAGTACAGATTTTTTTTTTTAGGCGTTCTTTTATGGACCCAATTGAAACATTTCATAGCAACAATACCAAAACCGTTTAAAAAAAACCTGTTTATGCAGCTGTGAAGCAATTTTCATGAAGAACATTTGTTTCGAAGATTGCGTACTTTCTGCAGTATGTTGTGGAGTTGAAAAACGTACGCAATACTTCAAGTGACCCTAGTTCGTTTACAGCTGATAGACCTCTCCAAGTTATCAAATCGACAAAGTGTGCTCATAGCATATGAATAATTTGCCTAATGTGCAACATACTAGATAAGGGTTATGAAACACGAACAAATCAATTACACTCAATGGAAGATGATAGATGTTTTTATTTTTAACCCTTTTTATAAGATTAGCCGGATCATTACTCTCTCACTTTCTCTCTCTCTATCTCTCTCTCTCTCTCTCTCTCTCTCTTTATCTCTCTGTCAATCATTGCCTAACTATCCTGCTCTGTCCCGATAGTGATCATCCATAAGGGGTCGTATGCAATTAGCATTAGAATAGTAGGAACCAAGAAAAGAATTTAGCAAAGTCAAGAGTATACATTACGCGTAAACCAATGCCAGTGAATTGTGGACGTAATTATCAAACAAGATATCCTATTTTCATTCGCCCATATTGAAAAGTACATTCAGCTGTCGACAGAGACAGAGAGCCTTGTTTTTTTTACAAATGTACCGATCTCGCTTTCTAAAGCAACGTTTCAAATAAACCATTTGATACGACGAAAGGAAGAATAAATCATCGCAGAGAGTCCAATTTACGATCCCAATACCAATAGTATCGAGCTTAGAACAATGAAAACCACCTCCAGTTACAAACACGAAGCAGTCTCATGAAGCCCGTGAGCCCCAGAAAACCATGGGTACCGAAAGAAACGTTATTTTCGCGGTCTTATATCGTTCCGAACGCACCGTACACATGTTTTAGATCCTATTACACTAGATAGACCAATTGATACAACGATCGATAGGAACGGTCTGCAATGATCTTCGGTAGCAGCAAGCAGGACAATGAAGCAGGAAAGTTGCTTTTGCTTTCAGTATAACACCACGTACCTACAGTACCACTCTCATGGCGGTTTGTACCATCGTTTCTAGCAACAATAGAATTGATCTTTTTAGTAATATTTATAGAGCAAGCATACCTTTTAACTCACAGAGCATAGACGGAACAAATGAAATCAAGAGACGAAAGAAAGGCCAGTCCGTTAAACGAATCCTTTACAATACACCAATTCACAGTGCAGTGCGAAGGGCGCCGTAGCATAGGAACAGTACCATATACATAAATACGAAAATTTGATATTAATGTTGGTTGTTGAATTTCGGCACAATGTTTTCTTCCAAGAAGATCAACAGAGAAAAAAAATACAAAAAATGTGAGCCAATATCGAAAACCCTCGACATGCTGCAATTGAAAACGATTAGAACTAAATACAGTCGACTACTAATCAGCGTGTGCTGGTGGGCCAGTTGCACTACTAACCGGGTGTAGGAATTTTAGTGAGCATCAGAGTTGTACCAAGCGAATACCCTCGACTGGTTCCGACGATTCCGGCGATAGGTGGGTGCAACCGTGGTGCTGATGTGTGGACAAAGGAAAGTGTAGCAGAAGTAGATGCAAACCTTCAACTAATCATATGTGGTGTTATTTAGTGTGAGCGATCGAAAGCCAGACATCAAAGGGTATTCTCGATAAGTAGAGAGATTGTGTGTTAGTCGAGAGGAAAAAAAGGGTAGTGCGAACCGAATTGAGAAAACAAAATTTGTAAACATAACCACTCCCCCCCCCCTCCTCCCTGTACACGTATCAAGTAGCTTTAAAGCTTCGTTTATGTGGGCGTAAGGATGGAAGGAATGAACTATTGGAATGGTGTGTGTGTGTGTATGTGCAAAACGAGAATCCTGTGAAAGTAAAAGAAATGCACCAGATGACTCTATTCATGTTGATCATAGTGAGCGTGGTTGGAAATGTTGTCTTTTTAATTGTTGTAAATGATGACAAATGTTATGATAGCTGATTAGTAACTTCACGCTACAAGGAGAAGGTCCGACAGGTCCCCGTGGTCTTGTCGTGTGAAAAACTGGCGCCTAAACAAGTTCCTTCAAACAATTAGCCACCAAAATTGTCATCAACTTCTATGTAATCAAAAGCCATCAAAATTTTGGACAAGATACACACAAATTTACGCTAGCTTTTTATTACCTCTAATGCCACGCCGGACTGATGGGTGAGAAAGGTCAGCAACGATGGTGTAGCACTTACAAAGACTGTTGCCCCAGCGGGGAAGCAGCAGCATGATTGATCTGCATTAAGCTCACTTGCTTCGGATGCATCACACGCATATGCAGTTGATAATCCTGTCGTTGCGAAAACAGTTTCGAGCAGAGGTTACACTGAATGCCAAAGTTTTCATTCCTGATGCCGTGCACTTCGTACTCGTGCTTCTGATACAGAAGCCTCGAACGGTAGGTCATACTGCACAGCTTGCATTGAATCTTTTGCGTTTCGCACGGATTTGCGACAGGCTCTCGAGACTGTTTCTTGCATGTGTGACTGTAATAGTTGGAGAGCTCCACGAACAGGCTCGAGCACTGATTGCAGCGGTATAGCTGCTGCCGACCGCCAGAGCTATTTTGTTGGCGTGGCCCAACAACCTGGGGCTGTCTTTTTGGAGCCGGTTTCATGTTCAATGTTCTTGGTGAAGGGCTAGCAGTGAGAGTAGTGATTTTTGGCGGTAACTTCCTCGGTACATGGGGGAGTGGGTTGGGACCCGCTGCCGCTGAAATAGTTCGTTTTCTAGCTGCGGCCTGTGCGACAACTTTCGAATAGGAAGTGTTGGCCAGATTTCTCTCCGGCAGGTTTGATGTTTCTTCCGTGTGTACCTCGATGCATGTACCACCATCCATAATAATGTGCTGAAGCTGACCATCCACATGGTAGACGTCTATGTGCGCCTCCCGTTGGTTGGGCGAGCCGAGTGGTACTTCCTCCAGAACAATTTGATCGGCTTCCAAGATGGATTCATTTTCTCCATTGGGGTCATAGATTTCGACCTCTATCTTGTTCACAGGGAGCACCGATTCTACGTCTTCGACAATATTTTCACTCATCAGCGCCCTCACCGCGTAGCCGTAGTCCTGTGCATTCTGGAAGAGTGTATCGAACTCGCGCAGCAAGGCAATGCATACCCCACAGACAGCGCTCGGGAAATCCTTCTTCCCCTCAAGATCTAGTTTTAGGTGGGTTTTTATGAGGTTCAGTATATCTAGGTACGGATGCTGCTCCGCCGTGCTGGGTCCGATCACGGTAAGTAGGTTAATTTGCGAGAAACACAAACGACAAAATCTCTTCGCATCGGAGCAGGGCCTGAAATTGTTCAATCCAATCAGCTTGAGCTCGTCTCTACTTACTGCGGCCAACACTTACAGCGTTATAGTATTCATTTTTCATTCGGATTTTTTTTGTTAAAAACTTGCTTTCGTGTCGACGCTGTTGATTGTGTACAACTTAAAATGAACAATGTTATTGTTTACGTTT
>JXXA01013620.1:0-13110 GCA_000956255.1 Anopheles punctulatus
GGGGGAGGTATCATTAAAATGCAATAACATATTCATCGACAGCCCAAACAATCACCTCGTTATATGGTTATTACCCCATGAGCCAGATGCTGCTGCGTTCCGTGCCGGCAGCGTGTTGCCGTTTTGTTTCAGGCAACTGTCATTGCTTGAAGACGCAGTCAAGATTCCCCGGCCCAGCAGAACGAACCGCAGATCGATGCAATGATTCAAACGTTTTTTTTTATTAATGGCTTGCTTCACAGACCGACACGAGGGCGGTTCGAAGACGAAAGGCAAGCTGTTGACTGGCAAGTGTGCTTCTGCAGGCCAGTTTTGTGGATCAATCATAATTACCTCAATGACTCAATCGATCGATTCTGCTCTGCAACGGGCAACAATTAAACGCAAGTCGGAGGAAGTCGTAGTTTTCTGCCAACGTCCAGGGCCTGTTGCATCCGAACAATACGGCGAAGCGAATGGTAACTGGAGTGAGAGGCAGCGTCTTGTGTGTAATCATGCCTACACACCGGCTTGGTACGCAAATTAAATCATCATCCAATCGAACGATCGTTAACGATCGATTGAAGCGCATAATCCTGATGCTAGTTCTTGGAACGCTCGGATTCTTCGCGCAGGAACCTGCTGACTTTGCGACCAACCGGTGCCAACATTAGTTGTATGTAGCATTTATATTTTAATGGCCTAATCGACGCCACGCTGCTGATAATCACTATTGACATGATCGAATTGATAGCATTGGTTGAAATTATTAATCAGCGGTTTGGTGGAGCGAGCGCCGGGTTGGAATCACACGATACCCTTATGGTGGCACCATTATCGGGCTACTAATTGGCTTGTTTGTTCTTACGCTGTTGCTTCCAGCGGCTGCTGCGGTGTAAGTGGACACTGTCTGGGCGTTCGAAGTTGGTCCTGCCCTTCGCTCCCCCACCGGGAAGGATGCGTTTAACTGTCCCTAGCGATCGCCGGGAGGTGAGCATGTTGGTAATGCTATGTGTTCGACTATTGTACTACTGCTTTCAGTGAAATTTAATATCAATAATTAGGGGCACGCTTGCACTGGCGAGCTAGAACCATTTCCGGTTTGCTCCCTCCACTTGGACCTGGGCCCGTCCACTTCGACGTTAGCTCAATCCGTTAGCTTTTCAACTGTACTTTGCGGCACGGATCTGATAAGACACGGCGAGCACGGTGTAAATAATGGCTCCAACCGTTCGGTTGAAGCATCACTCGATCGTCCGATGCTTATCGGGTGGGCCATCATGGAAGATAACATCCGAGAACGAACGATTCAACGCGCAACGTGTGGTTCAGTTTTTTTTTATGTCCCGTTGATGGCACAACGTACCTTTAACGAAGGATTACCCTGGGAGGGAGGCGGCCGCTTTAAAACCGTTCTCACAAAAATCTCCGTCCCGCTATAACGATGAAGGATAACGCGTAGGACGTAGCGTTATTCCCGCCGGAGCATTAACAAGATTATAAGTTTGTGCCCCGCAAGGACGAGGAAGATTTTCACCCGTTCGCCCTAATAATCGCAAATTAACGACGGTCTAGCAGGAAAACCCCGTGACGGGTTTATCTGGTTCATACGGTAATAGGATACTGTGCGATGCAAACGGGACGACGGCAAAGCCGGTCGGTCGCTTCGGGATGAATGCGGCACAGTCATCTTTTCCTGTGGAACCCTACCAATCCGGTGAATGTACCCCTCCCCCGAAAAATGGAGGAGCACGTTCGGGAGAGAAAGCGTTTCAAATAGAATTTGCAATTCAATTAATGCAACACACTACAACGTGTACCATGCAGCGACAACAGAATGCCTCCCGGGGAGAAAGAGGCGAGCCGGAGGTTGTTGACGGCAAAGAATGCCCGCCCGCATCCTATTTTGGTAAAAATTTTCCCCAACATTCAAGTATGCCCAACTGCTGCGGTGGTGAGTCTCGCATGCTCACGGATGCATAAACCACACACTTTGATTTTCTCGTACGAGACGAAGATTAAAGGCGAAGTTTACGGATGCGTTCCCCCGTTCTGTCAGCCGTTTTCTTGGTGAGTTTTAGCTTTGAGATCGTATCTTTGCAGGAACACCTGCGGTTACGGTTGCCGTGTGTGAGGTGATAAACTTTTTGGCAGGAATTATGGCGAACGGTTTACTCTGCTCGAACGTGAGTGGTTCATAGCGATGGCCGGGAAAGGTTTTGTTCTTTGATTTGAAATATAATAAAATTAAATCCACCCTCTGGTTTGGATTCTTCCGATATTGCAAAACATTAAACAAAAAAATAAATCTCAATGTCCAAACGCAAACCTTTTAAGACATATTATTATATTACTCCTAGTTTGCTAGTTTCTTCTTGAGTGAGCTTTAAACATTTTAGGTGTACTGACTAGAATTGGTTTACCAATAATCTTGGCAACAACTCCGACCCAACAAATAAACAAACCACCCTGGATGCAACTTTTAAATAAATATCAAATAAATTGAAAAGCATCGATCATACTCACGCTAATTGCCTCTGCGGTTCGCTAATGAAGTGAAAGAGCTCCCGAAACCGCGCTCTCAACAACTTCGGGCGCGAACTTCGGGCTCGAGCGTTCCGCAAGTTTGGTGGAACGTTAAGCTACGAAACGATTAGATTGCATCGAAGCTGATGTTTTATTTTTTTGTTTTTGTTTTGTTCGTTTTGTGGGGGGTCGGGCGTGGGGGTTATTTGCATAAATCAGTGCAAATTGCTTGGGCATTGGCAAGTGGTTCTGACGTTGGAACCGTCTTCCCGCGGGATGCACGATACGGTTAGTGCAGTGAACTTGTGCTGAGCTTGTCCACTCTCCGTCTCCAAGCCCGGTTCGCGTTGAGGTTTTTGTGGTTTGTAATCGTTTTCCAAGCGCTCTATTAAGTGCGCTCGGGCCGAAAACGGGATGAGTTTTCGTCCACTCGCCGTCCTCGTCGTCCTCGTCGCCGTCGTTTTCGTGGGGCAAGAAGATTGATGCATCGCTGTATGCTGGCTGGGATTGCACTTTGCAGAACCTCCCCCCCCCCCTCCCGCCAGCGTCCGTACCGTTCACCCGACGTTGGAGCGGATTGCAGTCCAAACATCTGCCATTCATTCGAAGCGACAGCGCACATTTACCCCACGGTGCTGCTGCTCCAGAAAGCGAGCTTTGCTGCATCGTCCATCGGTGCGGCGTCCGTGTAACGATATCTTAATCCATTACCTTGAACTTCCGTCGGTCCGCGGTCTCCGGTAGTTGCACTTTGCGACTTCAGGAACGCTTCCCGCAGGATTGTTCCTTTTTACGTTGCATTTGCGCTAATCGGCACCGGTCGGCCGGATAGGGCCGGTGTCGAAAGGGAAAATAAACACCGACCGGCGATGGTGAGTATTCCGGAGCGTTTTCTTCATCGAACTCATCGCTCCACCGAGCGCGGCTGAAATGTCAGATTTGGAATTTATTTCACCTTTTAGCGGTCTTAGCAGGCCTTTCGGTTCGTGTGCTACAAGGGCGGGAGGAGAAGAACTCTTACACGAACGCGCCAGATCACTAATTGATCGTGAAGGTTCGCCAAATATCGAACAGCCCTTGCGCTGGATTAGCGATGGGCAATTTCGGGAGAAAAGCTGCAATGTGATTGAAGGTGACGAGGAACATCCAATCGGAGGAAATTCTGCACGACTGATTGCAAAAAACCTTGAAAATGAGATCGTGACATGGGAATGGATTTGAGCGTTTAATATGTCAAGAGCACATTTAGACACGAAAATAATAATTCGATTTGACTTGCGGCATTGCAATTAGTTGGGTTAGCATAATAACCATTTTAAGAAAATTAAATTAAGATTAAGCTAATTAAATTTAATTAAATTACAATAATCCAATAATTTTATTTAATAAAGAAACTAATGTTAATTATTAGATATTTTTGGAAAGTTTTTGATAGAAGTTTTTTGTTTGAGTAAGATTATTACAATTTTCGCTTTTCTAAAATTTGCTCTTAGTAGAGTGACAAATTAAAAAAAGGGAAGCTTCCTTACCTTCGCTTCTAAAATTGTTACGAACATAAGATTTATTTCGTAATAGTTTTTTCTGCAGCTCCCAATTAAATTATTTCAAAAGTAATCTGCGTGAACGTGTATCTGTTTTATTATTGCTGCTGTATAGAATCTGCTTGGCTTGAGGTGGTTTGCGAAGCTACAAGCGATATCCTATTTGGAAGCACATAATTGTCATTGGAACCGTTTTCAATTTCGACCATTGTGTGCTGGACGTAGTTATCCCTCTGAGCCAGAGGTGGTTTCACCTTCCGGACACTGCCCATCGTCATTGTGTTTAAGCTTTTTGGCCAAATGTTCCCGAATCAACCGCACGTAGCACCGGCAAGCGTCCGGGGAGTTCCAGTCCACCGGCTGGCTATCGACGAGCCAGCGAGTTTTGGAAAATTTGGCTGGCGGTTCAATCATCAGCGTGCTGACCGCCATCGGTGTGCGGGGGTTAACGTGGAACAGGTGTCTGCCTTTGGATGGGGTCACTTCTGAGGGCTGATGTGCGAAGCGCTGGCGCATCCGCCGATCGAGCAATCGATTGAATTGTTTTAGCTGGCGAAAATCAAGAGGTTCCTGGGTGCGCGATAGCATCCACAGCATCGGTGCTACCTGAGGTCCGTTCCTGGTGCAACCCCAGTACAGAAAGTACTCACCGCTGAACGGATGAAACAGATCGATCAGTGCGAATGGTGTGAGCTTGGTGTGCGACTCCGGTAGCAGAACCTTCTCCAGCGCCTCCACGACCGGTGCAATGAAGCGATTTGCTTTGGACTTTAGATTGAAAAAGTACACCAAACATAGGACCCCGCCTGGGACGGCTAGCGCTGCATCCTGGTCGCCGAATCGTTCGGCAAAATGAATGACGTGCAGCTCGAGTGGCAAGCGGTATCCGTCGACCGTGTGCTCGCTCCCGTCCAGCGCTGTTTTGCCCCAGTGGAAGTGAGCCTGCGAGAAGCGGTATCGTCCTTCGAGGGGCCCACCCACCAGCGACGGACCTTCGCCAGTCCAGCGCGCACTCAGTATAACCGTTTCGCCCGTGTTGGTCAATTTGATGCTGGTTGGAAGCGTGTCGTAGTTGTTCCAGCGGAGCGGTTGCAGCTCGATTTGTACGGCCCGTGATACGTTGATATCGATAGGTGCCGGTTCGAACGCTTCGCTGGCGGCTAACGACCACACCAACGCCTCGTTTTCGAGGGAAATAACCGACGACGCGGATTGGTTTGACGGCGCTTGCTCCGGATCAACGGCAAGTTTGGATGTTTGCGACATTTTCGACTAATTAATTTCGGCACAAACTGACAGCGATGAGTGAGCTACTATGATTTCGTCGAATTTTACGAATGACCGCATGTTTGTTGCAGTTCATTTACAAAATAGTCTTTTAAAGTATTTTTAGGGTAATGTGTACTATGTCACAGCTTTGATTAGAATATCATTTAAAACCAGTTTCGTTGAATCTATTTTGTGCAGGCATGATTGGAATCAAGTACTTTATTCAGGATCTTATCAAACATTTAAAATCGTTTGAATCAGCAGTGGATGTAACACTACCAGAACCCTGTCGTTCGTTGAAATAGAATCTCCAAGACCAACTTACAAAAGAACACGTTCGTGCGGGATTCTATAATTTATTTAACTCGGGTATAGTAAAACTTTGAGCGCATGCTACGACAGCCAAATTCAATTATCAGAACAGCACTCCATGCGCTGCACTCAGCACTTTCGTTGCCATTTAGCTCCATTTAGCTCCCGGTTTGAAATCCCAAACAGAAACCCGGCATTGCATCATGCTGCAGAGCGATGCAGTGCGTGGAATGCACCGAACTTCCGATGCCGAATGCACTGCACGCCTGGCGGAAAATCAATACCATGCGACCGAATCGAGCAGCTGAACGCTTTTGGTGGTACTTTTCTGCGCGTTTCCAACGCTACAGGCTCGATTTGTTCGCCACTGGATCGGTGGCATCCATAATTGCATTCTCGCTCGTTATTTCTTTGCCGTAGCGGGAGGCATCCGTTTCGGTGCCGGTTTTTGGGTGGAAAAAAGTTCACACCGTATGTGAAGATGATGTTAAGAACCTTGTCGACAAGTGATTAATTGGCAGCGTCCGCGTGAGGTAATGGACCGTGACCGGGTGTGAGTACAATAATACATTTGTTTTGGGCGTTTTTTTTTTCGCGGAGAAAGCGAAGTCGAAGACAGCCCGATGCGGCGAGTGCAGGAAGAGTGCATTAAACCGAAATGAAAACAACTCGTTACCAGCACATTCCACCGGAGGGAGTGAACCAATTTGTAGGAAGCACTGCTAATTTTGTCCACACCGAAGAACTGTTCGCAAAACTACGCCGAAAAATGGTTCATAATTCTGGATGATAATAACGAACTGGCGGGAAAAAAAAGAAAAAACAAAAAATATTAAAACGGAGCAAACCCAGCCCGCGGAGAAATGATTGCCAGTAATTTATGGGTAATTTGAGAAAATCCTCATTTGAGCATCCAGCACGCTGCACGTGATGACAGATTGGATGGTTTATTGACGAGGGTAGAATGTGGTGCAGTTGTCGTTCCGACACCGTTCCCCTCTCGCCCGGTGCTGGTGGAGAAAGCAGATGCATTTGTCCGAGGTTCGTTCGATTGCCGAACCACGCCGTGGGTTTGGTTTTATTTGGGTTAATTTTTTAATTCGTACCTTCGGCTGGTAAGAAGGCAGCATAATATTCTACCGCATGGGCACAGGAACGAGGACATATTTATTGTTCGTTGCTGCAAGACAAAAGCTTCATTCTCATCATTTCCTGTCGCGTGAAGCATCGCGTACGGTTGCGGGTCAAGCCCCAGGACGGGCCTCGGTAATGGTGCACTTCATCTCATCCTGAATTACCCGGTAATACTACACCGGGCGGGGCTGGAAAAGCACCACGGGTGGGTTTCGCAGCGATGATGATGCCGTGCAAGCCGTGCGCTCTATTTACTTTGTTTCGGGTGGCCATTCAACCACGCCGGATAATCCCATCCGATGCTATCTTGGCAAACGTAAGAAAAAGACGATCAGCAGAAGGTCAGTTGCCTCCGACGTTCCCTCGTACAATGTCATCGGGAGTCGTTCCAGTGCGAGAGCCTGGGTTAGGCTTTAATCATACCGCCAGCTTTCCTGCTTTGCTCTGATGCAAACTTCATGTTGGCAGAAGTTGCCTTACACCGCCAACAACGCGGGACAGATATCGCCGACGAATACGTGCGGAATTATGACGTGCTGAAATTCCCATTAATCTAGAATGTATTAATTTGTGCCGCAAAACCACACGCCCCGGCACCGACTTGCTTGGGAACAAAAACAGAAACTGCTTCTCTTCTCGGTCGCAAGTCGTAGAACAGAACTCTGTGGTAGGATGGGATATTTTTTTTTTGTTTGCGTGGCAGCATCACCGACTGTGTGCGCCACCGGGTGAAGCCATTTGCACTTGAAGTTATCACACGTCTAGATCGGGTTGCTGCTGCTGCATTTGCTACTTCTGCTGGTTGCGGAAGATGCGTGAGTACCGGCTCGGATGGCAAGGACTCAAACTAATCCCGCCGAAAAGGGCTTCTCCGACCGCCTGCCTGTCAAGGGACTCCGGGACGGCTCTTTAATTACGGGTCGGTATAGCGCTAGCGCTGACAGTGTTGGTCGAGGTAAATCAAACGGTTCGCTCGGACGTGAATGCTCACTGCTTAGGGGGGTTTGGATTTATGCGTTGCAGCGTGCTTTTTGTGATGTGAGCGTCAAACTGCTTTGTCCACGCCACCGGGTGAAATGGGACTGATGTGTTGTTTTGCGTGCTGCGCTGTGTGCAGTTCTAGCAGGATGAGAGGTTTCCAGTCCATAATTGAGTCAAATTCCGGAAAATAGTTACATGCATCAGTGGCGATGGATGATTTGAACGACGTGAAAGATTTTAGGTTGGTTTTTGGTTCAGCCATAGAGGAAAAAGAAAAAAAATTACACCATTTCCATCGACGATATTTGAGAAATTAAATACAGGGATACCTCTTTTAGAAACATTTCAAATCAATCTGCTATTAAAAGCTTGAATAAGGTATGATTGGACAAATCGCGTGTTGAAAAATTGTTTGATTGAAGATTTGCTACTTCTGCTTTAAATGCTTTAAAAAACTTAATTAAAAACTCAATGCATAAAACAGACATGCGCCTAAAAGTATGTAATGTGTAGTCAAATCACACAATTTAATATTTAATTTAATTTTCATATTTGTTCCATCTCCATCTTCCATCTAATCAAATAAATTTAATAAAAATATTTAAAATCAAATCAAACGAATGAAGAAAATAGCGTGTGAAGAAATTATAAAGTTATGAAATCCAAAAATATTCCTTTTACCGCCCAAGCCGGGTTCGCTTACCTTGCACCAGCTGATACCGTATCGATTGGTATCGACGAATAACGCAACCTGCTCCTTACCCTAAATACCGTAGGGTCGACAAGGATTTCGCTACGCATTGCCATGCGCGAAGCAGAAAACGCACAAACATGCGAACCGTTTACAGAGCCGAAAACAAAAACCGGCCAAATATCCCGCCCGATTCTTCGCCAGCGCAACAAATCTTCATTCTTTGACCATATTCAACCACGGTTCAGCAGTGGCCCGAACCGACCCCACAGCAGAAGAATGCCACCGGGCGTCCCCAAAAAAAAAAAAAACGGTCCACTCGTCCAAAAAACCTATTCGGGCGAAGGCGGGACGAAAAGCGGGTGCGGGTGCGCGACACGTAACGGGGTCATAAATATTCATTATCTGTAATTTTTGCGACTGCCATCGATTACCGTTTCGGTCTATTATCGTAACTGTACTGTTGCGGCCGCGGACGGATTGATGGCGTGCAGTCAGCAAGTCTCGCGCACAGCCGCACGGAGTTGGTGGAATTCTGCGAAGAACAGGCCGACCGGGGCCGTTCTCGCAGTCATTCTGCGATTCATCGAAGATCGGGATTGCACGCTACGCGAACTGCAAATGGGCTCGAGCTAAGGATCTGTCAATAGTTTTGGGGAACAATCAAGCAGGATCCTACAGGGCACGAAACGAAACACGATCGGTGGCCCCGGCCAGTGTAAATACCTTCATTATTGATTGGTTTTGGATGAGCCTTTCAGGGTATGGTTTGTTTCTGCTTTCCATTCAGAATCCGACCCGGTTGCCCCGGGGGTAAAAAACAAAGAAAAGAAGGAGTAGGGGAGGACCCGCTAGCAATGACGTGCTAAGTTTGAGCTTCCATTGCACCGTTGCTTCTGTCAGCGTTTCTCGCCTTAAAGTGGAGAACTTTGGAGAAGCAACCGAAAGCGCAAGAAAGGTCCCGCGATGCTATCTTCAGAAGTGCTTCCGTTCTGCTCCCAGCTATTGCAATGTTAAGTGGAAGTTCTAAAAGTTATTTTATGCACTCGGAATGCCCTCATGCAATTGGTCCTCGTTTGGACGTTGCTAAAGTTGGGGACGACCTAATTGATGGCAAAAAAAAGAAACTAAATACTAACTTCCAGAGAAGCATAAGGAGAATTACGATAGTATCTCCTTGCTAAGGTTTGCAGATACAGGTTTTGGGTGGATTTTTTCGCTAGGCAATATTAATATTTTTATTAGTGATACCTCAAAGTTTTAGTGAATTTTATTTGATTTTATAAGAGCTGTTTGTTGTCCGAAAAAAAAAATGTCCTAGGTACTATGCAAAATAATAATACTTAAAAAAACTCACAAAAACACTCAACTCATCAGACCCTTCACTTAAAAGCTGGAAATCACATCTAGGATCTCAAAATAAATATTCTCCCGCAAAACACTTCTCCCAAGGAAATGAATCTTCCGGCGGGGTAATAAAATCGCATGCCGCGGTCGCCCGATGCAGAGATAAAATTGAAGTGAATTACACCAACACAGCTGCTGCGGGCACGTATCTGGACGGCTCGATCACCTCCACAGGCGCACGGAAGGTTAAACTCCAATTCTTTGTCGCCCACCCCCACCGCGGGTCGATCCTTAGCGGGATCGGTTTTCGTTAGGAGCGGGATGGTAAAAGTGAACGGTGGTTAGAAACTCCCTTCCACCGATGGAGGTCGCAGTTCAAAACCATCTCCAACGTCCCTGACGGATGATGCCACGCACTGGCGCGACGCCAGTGAAGGTCCACACACTCCACCAAACTGTCCCGCTTTCGGTTGGGCTGCTGTTGGAATGGCATTCTTAACGTGCCGTTCGGTGGTTTGGCAGACACCAGGCGGAAGTAGCGTCTCTGCAAGGAGCGGGCACGGTTTTGATTGGCGTGCGGTGGGCTGCGCTTGCAACGCTCGTTTGCCTGCTCGTTGCTCGATGTCAATCAGCTGCCCGCTTATCGGACTCCAATCTGGTAGCCTTTTCCGGCTCGCGGCCCATCGCACTATCGCACTGCCATCCATCCGCTCGGGATGGCATCTTTCCCGATCGCGCCGATCTGCAAAGTGGGAAGTCCAGTTTTCTTCGGCTAGCCAGAATGAACTACGCAAGAACCTTTGCAATGGAAGGTGCAGCTTAATTGAGCGGATAATCCGATCCGTCCTAGCTCTGGGTGTCAGCGCGATGTGCAACTTGATTTATGGATTTGCCACCATCGCGTCCCGAACCATGCATGGAACGCAAAGAACCGGCGAAAAAAAAAGAACCAGTCGAAAAGTCACATTCCGAGCGTGCGTCCTATCGCCGGTGTATCCCTATTGGGCGCAGTGACTCTTCCCGCGGGATCTCGGTTCTTGGGCTTGCAGATATTATTTAATTAATGCCTGTTGTCGAGCGACTCATGCAGGCGCTTATCGCACGGTAGGGTTTTTTGTTTTATTTACGTGCCGTGAAGCACACCATCAAACCATCATCACGGCACCGGGCCGTAGGTAGTTTTAGTTGCCCTTCCCCGCCCTGTAGTAGGCGCACCTGCACCGAAGACGATATGATTTTAAATGGGGTAATTTAGAGGAATAATTACACGGCCCGCGGGGGGATGTGGATTTTAAGTACAATCTACATTTTAATCCCCTTACCTCTGCTTCCTGTGGCGAAGTTCCTGACGCTGGCTGGTCGTCCGTCCGCAGTCATCACCCATCCCAGTGCGCTCATATTAATTGACGCAGATTGCATAGTTAGCGTGCGATTGAACGACAACATCCGCACGCTGCTGCAGTCACGCAGAAAAGTGTGTTTGCGCTCGACAAGGTGGCAGAAGTGGTTCTAAACACGCTAGAATGGCACAAAACCCAGACGCCCTTACGATCGTGGACCACGCGGACACCAACGCGAGGCCATTTGATTGAGCGTACCCATCCGCCCGTCGTTGGTCGTGGGCGCTTCCACTCGGCGCCCATATTTTGCGACGATGCGCCTCGAATGATTTGCCATTTATGTACGAATTCCAAATCTCCGACCGGCAGGCAGCGGACGGCAGCGCTGACTCATTGCGTCATGGAACCGGGACGGCCGGTGGGAAAATATTCTCCTAATGGGCGCCGCTGCCGACACCTACACTCGTCGGTGGGTCAACGAAACCTAACCGCCGATTGTTGTGCGTAGAAGGAAAAATGAATCCCAACATTGCAATTTGGCTTCATTGCTTATTTGGCGTAGTGTTCAAATTGCGAAAGTGTGATTGCAAACTTATTTTATTTTATCGCTTTACTATTCACGGTGATGCGATCGTTAAATTTGTTTTATTAGTTTCAATTTAAAGCGATGAGGTGCAATGCGGTTGTAGAACGATTTGCTGTTGTAACGCTCTTTTATTTTTTAAATGGATGTTGCTGCTGCAATGTGAAGAAATCATACGATTTTTCCATATAGCTAACTGTTTATGTTGTGTTGAGTAAAAGTATGGAATAATGAAGCATGTCACTTATTCAAAATAATTTAAAAATAATTGTTTATTATTGAACAACACTTTTATGATTGCTTTTAAATTTTATTTC
The DNA here is from genome assembly GCA_000956255.1 of Anopheles punctulatus. Classification (NCBI taxonomy): domain Eukaryota; kingdom Metazoa; phylum Arthropoda; class Insecta; order Diptera; family Culicidae; genus Anopheles; species Anopheles punctulatus. Next base: position 12,021 of record JXXA01013620.1, read on the forward strand.
GACTTTTATTTCATCTCTTAAATATCGGTCAGTTGAACAAAAATTAATAGATTGTTTTTTACACAATAAATGAAAAATGATTTTTAAATAAATCTTACCTATTTGTTGAGTAAATTTTTTTACAAAATGTACAAATGGTCAAAATGAGTGCTAGGGAAAGATTTGATTTGCTTTGCGATGGTAAATATAAAATGATGCGATAGTAAATATAAATCATGATTAAAATGTGTGATAAATTATGTTCAATTGATTTTCAAATTATTACTTTATTATTAAACAATAACACGATATTATAGTACGAGTATGGTTTTGTATATTAAATAGTGATTTTCTCCCAAAACTATCGCTTGAAACGTAAACGATCTGGTTTGATCATAAGTTTAACGTCCGCTTTGATATTTAAAAAAAGAAGTTAAAGGCTTTTGGTGCCTAAGCTTGCGGGAATGAGTTTCGATCGCAAATGCGTCGAGTTCATAAAACGTGCCACTCAGCTACAGTTCAAAATTTATCGACATTTCTGTTACGAAATTCGCCACAAAAGTCCGATCGCGCCTCGGAGCCCCCTTTCGGCTGCATACATTTCCTGTAAATCGTCTCGCATCATCTGCCCCGATCGCTGGGTGTTTTTTATTTGTCCGATGACCTTACCGGGCGCCACCCACGCTCACGCGCTCGAAATCCCCAAAAAATCCGTAATAAAACTGCGTGCATCGACTCCACCGGGAACGAACGGACACGGCAAGCGTTGGCTGAAGCGAACATAAGCGTCGTTTACTTCTTGCTGATGCCAGTCAACACGTGCCTAGCCAACATTGGAATAGCAGGCTTGCTAGCTAATCATGCCAAGAGTGACGGTAATTTTGACAGTAAATAGCGCCAACCCATCAAACGGTGCCCCCGTACGGGATATGATCTTTCCACTTACCGTGTGGATGCTGTTGTTTTGTGTTCCACTAAGTGGAAGTAGAATCAGATGTTATATCTGGAGCTCAGAGAACGTCGTTGTTCACCTTCAGAATAAGAAATGGAAGCTTATGGTTAATGATGCATAATATTACAAAAAAAAGATTTGTGCATAATAAAATACTTA
>JXXA01013623.1:0-15177 GCA_000956255.1 Anopheles punctulatus
CCTGCGGGAAGGAACAGCATCCAACTCTCCCGCTTGAACCTGAGCGCGCAACCAACGGGCGATCAAGAGGCGGACGATGAGTTTCTCCTATGAGACACGGTGGGTTAGGTGCCCGCACCAAGCCTGCCAACCTGCCCGTAATTGGGTCAACGGGGTGGTAGGGTCGTTATCGTACGCGCGTGCTCAGGGTTTATTTCTTTTCTTCCACCTCGGCCCCGGTAAGGGCCGCGTCGCATCGCACACAAAAATCACAGCGCATTAGCGTGATCCGTACGAGTGTGGCGATGTGTGTGAGATAATCAGCGAGAAGGAAGCAAAGCATTCAAACACCGACCACCAGCACCACCACAATCGGGGTGTTTGTTTTTATCCTGATTTGAGCAAACCGAACGTATCGATCACGGTCGTGATGGAGTGATGATACACCGAGCGTCTTGCGACTCGCTTATTTTCTTTGCTTACCGCGATGGCTAACCGAACCGAACAATCAACAATCGATCGATCGTTCGTGCTGCTGAGCTCGCATTTTCCGGCACAAACACACACAAAAAAAAATCATCTCCGCGAGGAGGTCTTTTGTTTTACTTTTCTTTACCATCGCCATGTTTGTTTGTTGTACTTAGCGCAGCTTATGCAATTGCCCGTTTCGTCGAGCCGAGATCGTCCGGCGGCTAATTATTTATCGCTCTTGCTTGTTTGCTTTCAGAAACCGACCGCTCGCTAACCTCAAAAACAGATTTTCACGCACGCCTTCGCAAAACGCTTCCTCCTGGGCCATTGCGACACGCCACCGACCCTGAGTCTATTGAAGCGCGAAAGCGAAAGGCTTCCGCATTCGATAAACCAAAATTAAACGGTTCGACTACGAAAGTTCACGCTAGAACGATCGTCGCCACCATCGGTATCACCACCGATATCGCTTCCGTCAACCGGATTCGTGAAGGTTATATGCCACCGGGCTGGTGTGCCGGCGGTTACGCATGAGAAAGAAGCCGCAGGCTCGTAAACCACCGAGCCAAACCAGCAGGAAGCGTTCAATAAAAACACACGTACCGAGCCGGCGTGAATCGTGCCAAAACCTTCCTTCAATGCGCCAGTGTGAAGCTTTTCCGATTATACGTTCAAGTTGACGGGTTAATTGATGGTGTCTTCTTGGACGTCACATCCGAACAGACGCATCCGCGTGTAAACCTGTTGCAATATTAATGTGTTGTACTTCCAAATTTGACGCACCACAGAGTGGGTGGAAGTGTGATTAATTTGCCATGCGATACGCTTCGTAAGCATGTAAGGGCCATATTTTGATACACTTTATTGATGTCCGTTAGCATGGTATTTTTGCAAGGTCGTTTGGAATCTTCCTTACGGTAGCATGGTTGATGCCTAAGTGGTAAACATATTATATTTTGGCAATTGTTTATTTTGCACGCGAAGTCGTAAAAAGGAAGCATATTTTTGATGAACATCAGACTAATGGTCAAGTCGACAGGAAATTAAAAACTGTAAATTATTTTGAAGTGTCGATGCTAAAAGAATTGTTTCCCTTCTCTCAGTCTATTAGATGCATAAATTCCCGTGCATACATTGCTGCGGTTTTCGAAAAACATTGTTGGAAGCTCGGTGAAATTAAAGCCATGCTTTGATTAAAGCTTTTTTTATAACATGCAAATTTTTCCGAAAATGAATTACAATCTTTATCAGAAAACCATTAACATGCAAACTTTTTTGCACCAATCAGGACTATTTTTAAACCGATGTTTTTTTTTTTTTGCTTAAAGATTATCGTAACTGGTATAAATATTGTTTAAATAAATCATGAATGATTTTATTTTTGTGATAGCTAGATAAACTTTTGACAGCTAATTATACAAGTTGAATTATTAATTGTAACAATTGTTTTTTTAAAAAAACACGAATCGAAGTTAATTTTTGACATCACAAAAAATCACCAAAATGTTATTAATTATGGAAAATAAACCTTCAAAAATGAGAATAATATTAATAACGGTTGTGAATGGTTATCAACAATTAATAATTTCCATTTTCGCAACGATAGCAAATCAATTAAAGTCATCACTCAATACAAAACCAGATGGCTAATTCTTTAATATTTTTTGTCCAATCTCTCCATCAATGAGATTAAGTAATTACAATGAATTGCTTTCGCTAAATAATTCAACTAAATAATTCGTCATTTGTACAAGGCTCGCTCCAGTTGAGGATCAACTTTCGCAAGAACGAATCTCAACATAAACAATCACCACCGCAAACAATAAATACACTCTCAATTCTGTTGCCTCAAAGTACACACAGTTGTGCGCAAGATGTTTTTTCCCCGTCGAATGCCCTCTCACGATGGTGAAGATTTAAACTTTACCTTTTTTTACCGGGAGAACTTTGACGGAAGCACCCTTCGCCCGGCTCGTCACCAATCAAAACGTGTGCCATCCAATTACGAAGCAAATCTCAGTCGAAATGCAAATCGCGACGCGAACCGCAAATACGCGCGCTGACCTCATCCACTTGAGGAGGTGACTGATAGCAAACACGCTCGCTTACTCGCCCCAATCAGGCAGTCGCCGTCGCGCGAGCAATAACTCACCGAAATCAACGCGAATGACAAATATTGCCCCCGGGGAGCAAGTGTATCACCATCCTGGTGCGCAATCGGACCCGGCCGCTATCAGTCGGGAAGATGAGTGTGGTGCGGTCAGTTCGCTGGTGGCCGCTGTTGGCGGTTTGTTGGCTGGTGTTGGGAAGTTTGTTTTCGGCGGTGGAAGGATCCGCTCGCTGCGAACGTACGTACGATGCCACGGTCCAGTGTGGTTTGCCGGTGTTGCAACCGTCCGCCCTGCCGAAACATCCCTCGGAAGCGATCCGTGGGGAGTTCCCGTGGCACGTGGCGATATACCAGATCGAGTACCGCATCCCGGTGTACAGCTGCGGTGGTTCGCTGATCAGCAACCGGTTCCTGCTGACGGCGGCTCACTGTGTGGTGAACGCGAACAATGGGTACACGCTGGGTGCGGAGAACTTCATGCTGCAGTTGGGGTACCACGAGCTGGGCGTTGTCGTGGCGGGATGCACCCAGGAGCTGGGCGTGAAGCACGTCTATGTACATCCACAGTTCCGGACCGGCACGTACCGGCACGATCTGGCCGTGCTGGAGATGGAACGTGCCGTGCGCTTCAACGATCGGGTGCTCCCCGTGTGCCTGGACACGGACGAGGAGGATGAGCCGGCGTCGTTCTACCGGCAGATGGGTAAGATCGCCGGCTGGGGTTACACCGAGTTCGATGAGGTGTCGGCCGCCCTGCGCATGACCGAGGCACCGATCGTCAACTACACCCGCTGCCTGGCCAGCAATCCGGAGGTGTTTTCCAACACGCTGTACGACGGCATGTTCTGCGCCGGGTACGCCAACGGGACGAACGTGTGCAACGGTGACTCCGGCGGTGGTTTCGTGACGTACCGGAATGGGCGCTGGGAGCTGCAGGGCATCGTATCGTTCACGGCCCTTCGCGACACGGAGATGGCCGTGTGCGACACGGAGCAGTACGCGGCGTTCGTGAAGTTACGCTACTACCGCGGTTGGATCGGTAGCGTCGTGAACGGGACGTGGCAGTGGCAGTCGACGAGCGAGAAGCTGATACAGCGCGACGTCACGGACGAGGATCCTGTCGGAACGCACCCGGAAATGCCGACCGATTGTGGCAAGCGCAAGATCACCAAGATGCCGCTGATCGTGAACGGGGTGCGCAGTATGGCCGGCGAGTGGCCCTGGCATGCGGCCGTTTTCGCTTTGTCGAAGCGCTCGCGCGACTACCGCTGCGGCGGTACGCTCGTCAGCCAGCGGTACATCTTGACGGCGGCCAGCTGCGTCAGCGACTGGCACCACAAGAAGCGACCGTTTATCGTGCAGCTCGGCCAGCATCAGCTGTGGGAAAGTTCGCTGACGGGGCGGGAGGTGCGCGTGCTGGAGGTGGAAACCAGTAGCGATAGTACGATGGCGCTGCTGAAGTTAGAGGCGGATGTCCGGTACGATGATCACATCCAACCGATATGTCTGCCGTCAGGACCAGCGAATGGGACGGAGAATTCGAACGGGGAGTTCCGAATCGGTGGCACCGGGGTGATTGCCGGCTACGGGCAAACCGATCCCGACGGTAATCCATCCCCCTTCCTGCAGGCCACCCTCATGCCGATCGTCGACAGCGGACTGTGCGTGATCTATCGCATCTTCGACAAGCACGAAGCGCACAGTATGTTCTGTGCCGGCCATGGCAATGGTGAGTTCAGCTGGATCATGTTGAGTTTTCCCTCACCCCTAAACGTAACACTCTGTCAATCTTTCCCGACCAGGAACGAACGCCTGCCGAGGCGATGAAGGTGGCGGCTTCTACGAGGAATCGCAGCAGGGCTTTTGGACGCTGACTGGCGTCATCGGTAAAATCAACGTGTACCGCAAGCGTTGCGACCCTTACGGATACGTTGGGCTAGCCAACGTGCTCCACTACCTCGAGTGGATCGTAGAACGGGTGCGAAGTGCGCTGACCGGTCGACCCCCAACCGATAACGACGCCCTGCTCCTGCCAGCGCCCCCCAAGAGCCACTCCAAGGGCTGCCGACGAAAGCATCATCGCCACAATCACGGATCGCACGCGGGTACCGGCACGCAGAGGCCGCACCGTCGGAAGCATGGCTCGGGCGAAAGCGGCTCGAGTGAGGACAGCAACGAGAGCCGGGAGCCTTCGATCACTTCCGGCATCAAAAATGTGATGCAGGCGAAGGTGGACCTGGTGAAGGATATACACGGTGTGGCGGGTTCTACGATTAAGAAAATTTTTGGATAAAAGCCGCCACGAAACACGTCCGGAAAGATGGCCAAGTTTTCACATTGGACCATTTCCAGAGGAAGTTTTTTTTGATTTTTTTTTACGGTGCAGCTGGTTGAAGTATCTTTAATTCGAGCAGATCTAAATAATAAATTCCAGCAATATGTTCAATCTGATCAATAAAACTCTCAAGCGATTGAAAGATGCATTGCTCATTCGAGAAATGCTGAGTGGAGGTGCATGTCACAAGAAGTGAGATACCAACCAGTTCAGCGAAAGCGATGATCCAAACAGTGTTCCAGCAAACACAAAGATCAAGGTTTAATTGGCTTCTCTTTTGGTCCTGAGCTTGGAATCACTTGACCCCCTAAAATGAGAGATTTAACCATGTCAGTGACGCAGTATTCTCATCATGCAGCGCATATTTTGATAACTGAAACGCCAACCCCACACACCTACCAAATTCGCATTGAACAATCGGGCATGTTTGCCCGTGCTTCAACAGCAACGCAAACAACGAAGAACGAGGCTATCAACACAGGGTGTGAAGAAAAGGTATAGCAAAAAAACAAACATACTACTTGTATTGTAAGTAAATAAAAACAGTCTCCTCCAGCGCAACGCATACTTCGCTCCTCCTGGGAGTGAGATCTCCAGAACCTCACTGTCTCTCGCTCATCACGCTCGTTAATGCTGGGAGGAAAGCTCTGACAAAGCCAAACGCAATTACCGGTCGTTAACTCGCCGCCGGTGGGTCTTTTGTTTTCCGCGTGCGCGTGGTTTTTTTTCGGGAGGAATAGGTTTGAAGTGTTCCGGTCCCACCAATACTCACGCACGAGCTTCAAACCGCTCGCGATCCCGTGGCTAGGCAGCAGCAGCAGCAGCAGGTGCCTGCCACACAAATCGGCTTGAGCTCAACGTTCGGAAACGATTTCAGCCCACTTGGAAAGTCGTTGGATGTTCCAACACGGCTGCCTACTTCTAATCTATCTTCCACCCGCTGTTCTTTCCGAATGCACAAAGCCAAACGGATTGGGGAAGGGGAAACAAACGAACGAAAAATACCTTATCCCCCCCGTAGCCTAAGTACGGACACCGATTCCCAAGCCCAAGAACATCATTACGAAACGTGCGGCGATGTTGCATTTGTTTCGACGCAAACGGTACAGATGTTTGTGGGTCATGAAGTAATTGAGAGATTAGCGCCGACCGACGAGCGACGATCAGTCGGAGACAGCGCCGGATCTAATTAATCTGCACTCGCAGCTGCTAACAGAGCGTGCCAGTCCGTGCCATCGTACCTCAAACTTCGTTGGAGAACACCTTGAGCTTTCAAAATCCCGCATCACTGCGACCATCTCCAGCCCGACTGATTCAGACACGGCAGCGTAAATATTCCACCCAATAAACACGTTTCCGCTTCTGCTCATAAGCGCCCCAGCTGCGCCATGCGCCTTAATTATTACGATTAATTTGACAAAGGTGCATGCCTTCACACGCCGTCCTCCAAATATCTGGACCCGATGGTGGGCTCCGTTAGAACAATCTCTCATCTCTCACCGCTCGGAATTCATTTACGCCCAGCTCGGGTTTTATTCGACCGCTAATGAGTGTCACCCGTCGTGACGTTTAAGACGGTCCCGATCTAACGCTCGATCTTGTGCGTTGGGTGATCAAGTTGAACGGACTTTGACTGGCTCTTTTACGACCGCACGACCGTGCCTTTGCCTCGTACTAGCTGCAGTAGTCATCTTCACGCCGTTGAAAACCGGCCATAAAGACCTAACCGTGACCTCGACAGGCAGTTGGAAGGCACCCCTTTCTCTCGCTCAAATGTTTGACAAACGGTGCCGCTTCTGCCGCATTCTATCCCGCAACCTAATCGTCGTGGGCTCAGAACGTGCGGCGTGCTGTTGATATCATAATTAAAGCAACAGCCCACGAATTAGCTAATGAAACCAATCTGTGCGCCTTCCCGTCATAAACGTTTCACTTCTCGGCCAGCCACGTACCGTTCAACTGCTGCGGGAACATCCGGCGAACCTGTTTCGCTTGACATCGCTTGGGCCGAAATCCGATCGCATCGAAACCGTTCCAGTTCTGTGCGTTCTACGCCGCTCGACGAGAAGACGACGATGGTGGACAAACAAAACTGATGGAAGCACACCAAAAAAAAAAAAAACGCCAGCGCTCCACTAACGGTACAGCCGTCACTTTTGAAGGCCTTACCCGACCGCGGAGGGCAGCTTTTGCATCTCAGCGACACCAGTTTCGCCATGCGTTCGGGTCCGCAGAATTCGGGGTTGGGTCACACCGAAAGTGACGCAAAATACGTAGAACGCTAGGCGGCGTAAAAACCCGGGGGGGGGGGCGTAGATGGTGAGATGGCCGGCGAAAGATTGCTCCGATCGTACGGAACGGAGAAAGGAAAGAAAATACCACCAACCGTCGTCGCAACCGCGGCCCACCACCGCTCGGCATTTGATATTTAAATCATGCGCCAATTGAGCGATCGCATCGTCTTGTGGCACCTTGTTGCTGTTACCCTTCATTGGTTGGCCGGGCTGCGCAAGCCGTCGCCGTGGCCTTTTACACGCTCGTCGCGGTTGAGTTGGCATTTAACCATACACACCCGGCGGGGAGTCGACCGGTGGGCATCCGTACGCCGTTCCCAATCTTCCCACTCTTGCCATCCAGCGATAATGATTAATTGCAATGTGCGGTCGGCTGGCGACCGATCCGCTGGTCTAGGAAGTATTACATTTCATTACTCAATCGATTTTGCTGTGAAACTGGTGACGACAGGTTGTTCGCCGTAGCGTTCTTCCCCCTTCGATCCAGTCGGCGGTTCAGAGCGAGGTTTTGTCGGCACGCGAGAGGTTACGAACTTACGCCTGTGTCGCCCGATTGCGCAAGATTTTGGCGAACAGTGTTGCTGTTAATTAGGAAGCATTAGCAATATCTCGTATTTGCATCATTATCGCTTTTCTTCAAACGGTAGTTGCCACTTACAAAAGCTGGTTTTCTTCGGCTGGGGTGATCTTCCACTCTTATTTCGTACCCTGTGCGAGTTTCAATGTTTTCATAGTTAAATAGCCTCTAAAAAAGGTAATCAAAATTAGTACCAAAAGCCGTACTTCTTATCCTACTTTCCCCAAACGCGAGGTCTGCAAGCTGTGAATTTCAAATTCAATTATAACCAGATGAAGTAAACAATTCCAAGCCCACTTTAGGCGCAGCTGTCGACCGGTCAACCGTTACCATTCTCTCCCACACCACTGCCCCAGTAATGACTTCCCGAATATCATCGCGCAAGACAAATCATGGATCTTGTCAACATTTTTCGCTCCCTCTCGACAGTCCGCTGGTTGCCGCGTTGGTTACCGTTTCCCACACACAAACACTCACACAGACACGCACAATTGACCTCTGCGATGTTGAGAACGGATGCGGCGGTAAACAGAATGGGAAATGTATACATATGTATGTAGCAATCCGCGCTTCTCGCTTCCCCTTCACAGTTCGGTTGATGGGATGCTGTCAGGAGCCGGCAGATTTTGGAAAACCTGTTTGGCTTTTTTAGTGGGGTTTTTTTATACTTTTTTTCAGTACCGTGCCGCCGTGTTCTGCCATAGTTGACCCAATTTCGCGAGTGCCATTCTCGGGGCAACTTTCTTATCGAGCTTAACCGTCTGCATGGGCCATCGCTACGCAATCAAGTCAGTTGGGAGCAGCAATAAAAAAAAAAAACAAGGAAAACAAAACGGTATCGTTACTTATTTCGGAAAACTGTTTCAACCAAAGCCGGGCTTGAGTAGGATGCTGCCAGCTTCAGGTTAGTCATTATTCGTCACAAACGAGATGAAGCCAGATATGTCATCGTTCGCGTTCGGAAGTAGCACAAACAACGGGCGGTGTTAAGGCGGTAATAATTTTATAAAACATCCCAATCTGCACCCCGATCGAACAACACAACGAACCCGCATTGAATCAGCTCACTGCTTACACGGCAGGCACTTCGAATATCTTGGCCGTGCCATCTTCCGAGGTGGAAAGGATAATGTTTCGCTCCTTATCGTACGCTATGTCCAGAATGTCATCCTTGTGGCCATCGAGGGTGAATCGTATCGCTCCGCTCCTGAAGTCCCATCCTTTGATCAGCCCTCCGAGCGTGCCGGCACAGACAGTAAAATCTTTCAACCACAGCATCCTGGGAGGAGAGTAAAAAATCGTTACTCGTTACCGTTGAGGCTCTTAAAAGGGGTTTGCAATGTAAAAATCTTACTTCGTAATGCCCGTCGGTTCCTCGTCGACACATTCGACCCGTTTTGATAGTCGCGCCACATCCCAGATCGTAAGCTTGCCCGCCAACGTACCGGTTGCGGCCACCTTTATCTCAAATCCAGGATAATCCACTAGTACCGCCTCGATCGGACTGTCGTCCGGGCCAGTTAACGTGCCCAGCACACCGTTCGGTCCCAGCACGTACGAGCTACCGTCTTCCGCACCGGTTACAAACAGTTGATTTTCCTGATCGACCGCCATCGAGGTGATGTTCACTTTGTGGCCCATGCTTGGATCGAGCTCCATTGCCGGTGTGCCTGCCTTTAGATCCCACAGCTTGAAGTGTCCATTTCCGTAGCCTACCGCTAGCTTCTTGCCGTCGTGTGTCAGCTCTGCCGTTTCGGCTTTCGCGTCATGCCCGGGCAGTACCTTACAGTCGCCGGACGGTATCCGCCACACGTAAACTTCACCCGATTCTGAGCCCGCCAGCAGTACGTGCGCACCAATATGCCAGCGCATCCAACACAGGTCGCCCGCTGTAAACTCCCAAACCTTGCGATAGTTTTGGCTAACCTTAAACACCTGAATGTAGCCCGACATGTCGCCGGTAGCGACAAACACACCGTCGTAGCTGAATCCGACCGCTATCACCGAGTCAGTGTGGTTGGTCACCTCGAACTGAACCTCACCGGTGCGTATGTTCCACACGTACGCTTTGTCGTCCTCACCGCCCGTTACCGCCAAATTTTCCGTTGGATGTAACGCGCCACAGAACACGACCGACGTGTGCTTGTTAAAGGTCAGTTTGGCATCATCACGAATGTTTGGCCTTACGGGTTCTGGTTCGTCAAACTCATCTTCTTCGTCGGCATCATCTGAAGCGGAAGAGAATTGTTAGCAGCTCGATTCAGAACGATAAACCGCACGAGTACCACATAAAACGTACCATTTTCCTCACGTTCCCATGCTTCTAGAACCTCATCGGCATCGCCGAGGAGAAAGACTTCTTCTTCCTCTTCTTCACTCACCAAACCATCCATCGGTGAACGGGGCGGAGTATTATCACGCATATTTATATATTATGCTGCAAATAGCTCAAAATTACACGTTTTTAACCATGTGCCGCAAAACCGTAAACAACAACAATGTCAATGTCAAATCCGATCCCGCTACCAAAACAAACCTGACAGCTGACAGTGCCGCTGTGCGAAAGTTTTACGAACTGCATACGATAAAGGCCAGTCTACACAAAGTGTAATGCACGAGGTACGTTTCTCCAACTTCAACGTTCTTCAAGATTGTGCGTAGTAAGATTGTTATAAATAAGTATGTTAAATTGGAGATGGATTATTTAATAAATGTTCAAATGTTCCTAGCAAATTTTGTATTTATTTCTTGAATTTCGCGTATCACGAGAACTCACTGTAAGCCAACAACTGACAGCATTCGAGTTGGCTGTCAATTGAAGAAATTCCCTTTCGTGTTTATAGGGCTTTTTTGCCCTTTCCAATTGATGGTTCAAACCAAACATCCTTCGGATATTGTAATATATGGTTATTTTTAGTCCTAAATCTATTTCTACTCATAATTTTGATAATGTTTTTTTATATTTATTTAAGCTTAACACCCCGATAGAAGGCCAATAGTAAATTTTGGAAAATTAACTTAAATGGTTAAATTTATGTTTTTTCTTTAATTTCCTTACATTTTCTTATTAGCAACCATGGCTTCCACTCAAATTCAATCTGAGGATTCAAAATGGCAAAATTTGCATTTAAACAATTCGCTGATTTTCTCAGCAAATGTTTGATTGCTTAAAAGTGAATATTTTTTTTTATAGAATATTAGTTTTCTGGTTATCGGATAAAAAATATGTTTATCGTTGTAAAGTATTAGTACAATTTGATCCATTTCCAACAATATGTGCTACGAAATCTTCATGTTAATTGCAAAATCTAAGCCATAAACGTTCTTTGAATGGATTTCAGATCAATATTTCAGTGTTTCATTCGACCTGCCGGGTACACTGCCGAAGGGGTGCAATCACAAAATTAGGTTGTTTTCTTGTAGTTAAAAATGTATTTTAGCAACACTTGTGTGTATTTTGTGTAACAAAATTCATTGCGATTAATTATTCAATTTACGAAGCGCGAGTCATAGCTTGTTTCCCGGGAAGCCGTCATCGCTGATTATGCTGCATGCCGAAGCTCATGCATGCTGCCCCCAAAAAATCTGTTGCTTCTGCGCATAAAACCATCCGTCTCGTTCACGTGGCCAGTCCAGCGGCAAGCATCGAACCGCAATGGTCTCGCTTCCACAGCCACGATGTTTTCGCAACGAAGCGACTTCCCCCTTTAACCAACACACTCGCCAAGAAAGAAGAGCATAAAATCAAATTTTATGTATTATGCGCTCAGCTACGGTCAGGGCTGTGAGAGTGTTAGTGCAGCCGGTGAGACCAACATGTGCCGGTGGTTCTGTTTGTTGATTTGTGCTGACGTGAACCCCACCGTATATGCCAAGCAGGGGGAACATTGTTCATACCGTTTCGTTCGCTGTTGGTCGCGTTTTATTTCGATCTAAACGTTCTCCGGCTGTGAAATGCAGCACACCGTACTGATAGTTCCGTTCTAGAGTGCTGATTTTGTATGTGTGTGTGTGTGTGATTCCCGTCTTTGTGGGCTTTCGGTTCCGGTACATTTATGTTGCGCTAAAATGTGTTAATCAAATGATGTTGGTGCTTTAGCGTGGATACTGACACGGGAGTTTTTGCTCAACGTTGCTCGGAACTTCTGGGAACAACTCGGGGGCGAAAATAAAAACGTGGGCTAACTCAACCGAAACCGTTCCCGAAAATTGCTGTACGCGCACATCCGCTGGTTCACGCGTGGGGCAAACCTATGTACAGTTGAATGAAACAAGTGAAATTTCACTTATGGCTTTACGCTGTACACGTGGATATCCGCCATCGCCATCACATCGTACGGAATCGATTAACGACGCCTGCTGAGGGAGCTGTTGCGTGTACGTTCTTTTGCTGCTTTATTCACGTTTCGCGAAATGCAAAGTGCATCGATTAAGTTTCTATTCCAATCGCACAGCGAGAAGAAAAAAAACGAACATTAGAAATGTACTTTTCACGTGAAAGCAACGGTGAAACGCGTGGCATTAGCGACTCGCATGATAAAGCCCTCGGAACGTGGTTCCCCATCGTTATGAAATCCCCATCTACTGCAGATGTTGTTGTGTCAATAATTGCTTAGTTAGATCACTCTGTACATCGTACCGGCACCAGTCACGGACAATTTATTATTTACTCTACCAAAAAAAAAAAAAAAACATGCTTAGAGTTTTTCATGCATTCTTGGTATCGTAAAACGACGTCAGCAAACTGCAAACGTTGCAGTTCAGGCAGCCCTACAGAACGCTTTGGAATCGATTTTCCCGCGCGTCTGATGCAACCCGACTGTTGTGCAATAGGAGACGGCAGGAACGACGCCATACAACCCTTTGATAATTTACAGTTTGGCACGTTGCAACGCAAGCTTTTTCTTCCCCTCATTGGGTCACGGTTTGCAACACCGGCTGCGACCCGGATTGCCTCGGCAGCCCATTAATTTGACACAGTTCTTGGGGTAAGGTGTAGGTTACGTTCTCGTTTTAGTGTTTTGTGCGCTTGTCGCACGTTTCCAAACATATACACCAACCAAGTGCCGCAGAAGTGGTAAAATCTTCTCCGATCGCTTGTAATGGAAAACCTTCGTTCCTTCCCTTAATCAGCTCCTATTTACCGCAACTAATGGACTGAAGTGGATCCGCGTGTATACCGGCCTAGGAATTCGCATACGCTCCACTAGGTGCTCCGTCAGCGCATTCTATGTATCTATTAGATGTACGTCCCGGACCTATTTCGGTGCCTATTCATTGGATTCAGCTGTGATTGCGAGAAGTGCGACAGCTTCTGCGTAACGCTGAAATAGTTCCGCCAGCTTTCGGCGCTACTGCGCATCGGTTTCAGGCCGCCACGAGAGCATCGTACGACATCTGCCCAGCGTGGCAAACTATGCGGAGACGCAAATTACCCGGCCCTGGGTACTGCCTAGCGACGGAACCCTTTCCGGCCTCCGTTCGCAAGCCCTGTCCCGTGCCGTATCCCTTCAGATCATCCCGAAGACGTTCGGCGGCGAACGGAGTACGAATGATTTATAGTACCGACCCCGGCGGCAAGTGGATGTGATTTTGATTGAATTATCCAGCCTAATGGATGGCGTTTGTTTGGTGGTTTGGATGAGTAGGGGACAAAGGGGTGGCCGGTAGGGAAAGTGTGCGATATTGATTCACAAATGGATACAGGACAATGTGGGACAATGTTAAGTCAGATCGGCCCATGGAGCACTAGACTGTAGGGAAAGGGTTCACACGCTCGCGAGTCGCTTGGAACAAGCTTTTTGGCTAGATACCGGGAGCATAGGTTAGAATTAGTTTAGACAAAACATATGGTAATGAAATGTACGCACGTATCGGTACGCTCAAAGATAGTAGCTGTAGGAGTAGACACATAAACTAGTTTCTATCTCTTATCACCTCGTATTACGCAATCTCTTATCACCTCTTGAAGTGTCGAACTTAACGAGCATTTTCTGAGAGCGATCTTCGGTTTTCTCTCTGAAAGAATTCGCTTGTTTTAAAGCTATTCTCTTCGGCGAGTAAGAGTACTTCAACGGTTTGGGTTAGGGTTCGTTTTGAAATTGTATGAATATTTTTATATAATTCCAATTTTGTACCTGTCTCCCTGTGTCCCTTGGTTCAAGATCATTGTTCCGAATCTGTAATTAAATAAGCCAACTATTTAACTTGTTCAAATACTTATTTAATTTTTTTTTTATTCATTAAATACATTTGCTTTGTATACGTTGCAGCTCCTCGTCATGAGACTTTCAAATTTACTTTTTTGCTATAAAAAATGTAGCTACAAGCTCGTTACGGTTCGGTTCCACCAGTCCATAGCTCTTTTGCATATGTCAAAGTATGGGACATTTCAGCACGGCATCATCATGTAAATTATAGCACAGTAAGAAGCTGCTCAGTTATCATGCAAATATTTAAAGAAATTTTTTGTTTTCTCTCTCTCTCTCTCTCCACTGCCATTTCTTCCGCTCCGCTTTCGCATGGGTAGCGGAAACCGCGGCTTCAAAGTTGTTGAGAGCAGCACAACGGGTCGGTTTAAAAAAAAAGTGTAAAATTTGCACCATCTGCGGTTGGTTTACGGCGGGCCCTCAGAACTCTTCCTGGCTGTGGTGGCCGACTCCGTCGTTCCATGATGTTTTAGCTTTCGTACGCTTTCCGGTGCACAACGGTTCCGGGTGGTCGGTTGAGGTCGGAAATAAGAAGTTGAACAAGTTGAAAAAACAAAAAATAACCTCACGTACTCGGTGTGTGCGTCTTACCAACACATCCGTCGCCTACCTAAACCGCACGTCGAATCATTTTCGTGTTTTTGTTGTTTTTTTTTTGTATTCTCTGCAGCCATTTTCGGCAATCGCCACCACGGCATCGACAACGATCGCTACCGATCGAACTCGGGCGCGGCCACCGGGCTTATCACGGCAGACGGTTTCATTCGTTCGCTCGCTAGAGTTCAGAAGCGTTGCACGAACGCTGTGTAGAGGATGAAGAAATTAGTAGTCTAGAAGTTTTGTGTAAGCCGTAGTTCGTTTTAGCTTGTTTTCTAACCTACCTGTTGCATCGATTGTAGGAATTCTAGCGCACTACGACGCACCGGCCCCGTAGAAGGTTTCTTATCAAGTTTATCGGATTCGTTTCGTTGCAGCTTATTTCTGTCGTACAGCAACGCGTATTATTGCGTCAGCCAGCCAAACTAAGCCGTGCGCCGTTCATTGCGGCCGATTTTGGGAACGACGCCAGCCGCCAACGAACGTCACCGGCAGCACAACATGTGGCTGCATCCTAAGGGCAAAAAGACAGTGGTACTAGACAGAAAAAAGCTCGCACCATAAAACCCGGCGCTCGAACGCCTGGCTCTCGATCAAAATATTCC
>JXXA01013627.1:0-13704 GCA_000956255.1 Anopheles punctulatus
TTGTTGTGTTTTTATTACGTTTCTTTTACAATAAACTAATTTATTGACACGCTATCAATTTTTCCACTGGACCGCTAATGGTAAGCAGCAAACATGGAAGGCTCGTTACACTAACATAAAAAATGTGTTATCTACTAAGATTTATTTCCATACTGTCATTGGAATCGCTAATTAACAATGGGGATTAAAAATTACCTCACTGATGCTGCCCCAAGCAGACCTGTTGGAAATTCTCTGAAAAAAGGAGTGGAACCATTCAAGCAATCCACTTGAATCACGCCTGAAAAGGACAGCCACAGAAAAAACTGCAATCCCCACGCGACTCCACCTTTATGAACCGCAAGCAACGCGAACCGGTAGAATGTGCATTTATTCCACGCAACCGACACGCAACAAATTTGACGGCATTTGGCCACCATGGCGGAGAAAGATTCGTCCCAAGTTTCCCAGGCACCCCATTTGCATTGCGCGCGCGACTGTGCGTAAAGGGCGAGGAATTTTGAGTGACGCCGCTATTTTAAAGGCGTCATTTGAAATCATACACCACCGTGTCGCGTAGAATGGTGTGCACGCCATCGCGGCAAATCAATAGCAAAGGAATTTACACGCAAACGATGCTATCTCGATGCTGCGCATCTCAACACAACGCTCCGAGCAGGGATTGGGTTGGGCATCGACGGACATTTACTTGCAGGTTGCACCAACGCATCGCGTTGCAGGCGATAACTTGCCTTCCAATGTACTTGTTATACACGACGAAATTGAGCAGCACCAATAGCGAGGGATTGTGAAAATAATTGCGATCTCATCGAATGGCCGCTTCCAACAGAAACAACTTTTAATCTCGAAAACCTCATTAAAGAACCGACGATTTCTGCTTTAAAAATCCCTCTTTATCTTAATAGCTGACCACGCGAAAATTGATTGGCGACCTCCGCCAGTCCGCGAAGATCCACGCGAAAACGACCCGCAATGCAATGGATCCAGCGGTCAAAGTAGCGCACCTCCGGCAGATCTATCGGATCACCTTTGCCTTATGGACTAATCGGCAGATCGAATAAATTCAGTAGTTCGCGACGGGAGTCACCTTTCACGAGCGATACTATCGACTCCTTCCAGTCGCGAAGACGCTCACAATCGTCGATACCGTCGAAAGCCTCTACGTACCGTAGGTTCATTCATCTCCACGAATGTCTCCATGCGCCCCAAGCCAGAAACTTCAAGCATCGGCGCGATCCTAGCGTACGCCGCACGGTGTGCAGATTATTTCTCACGCGCACACCGACCATCGTTTCCATCACTTCCAGACTTGGGGTAGATTTATCTGCGAGCTACCCCAATGGCCGTAAATATTCGCAGGGCCGATCTGTAGGCCTGGGTGGGTAGTGATGAGAAGTACTGGGATGATGCTGCACCAGGAGTAGCTCCAGTGTGGCTGCAGGCGCTCGTAACGCCGAAAGTATGAAATTGAGCTCAAAGCCTCCGGTGCCGTTTGAGGTGTGAAGAAATTACCAGTACGCCAACCGGCCTGCACGCTGCATTTCTAGCACTGAGTTTCAATGTTGATCGTTAAGATCGGTACAATATTGCATTATGATCGCAGGCTAGAATGTTGCACGATAAATAGCTCCAAAAGATCGGATCGGGTGTCATTTACATTGCACATCTAATGAACTGCTGCTTGGAAAGGCTAAAGTTGTATTTTATAATGCGATTTGAACACTTGTGCTAGCGAGATTTGTTCTCGTTTAGCTGTCCCTGCTAGAAACGGTCGTTTTTACAGTATTATAATCGATATGTTGACATCATTTGAAAAGAATATTTTTTTTTTGGAGCAATCAATAAACTCTTTTTCACGGACTTCCAGAATTTCCTAGAGTATTTCTGTTGTTGACGTTAGTTTTTTTTTAAGTTACAAATGAGCTAAAAGCATTTTTCACAGCAATTAAAAATCAGACTTGTCACTTCCTCACCAGCTTTTGGACCAGAAGTAATGGTTTCCGTCGATTTCGCACTTAATCCATCTGATGCAACGCCCTGTCAGCCCCCAATCTGTTTCGGCGGGGAAGCAGACACCGAACGCGAACGCAAAAGAAACGATGAAGGAGACAATTTTTCGTGTTCATGTAAGTCTTCAAAGCTGGCGCCATTGTTCCGCTTTATTTTTGCATACAGCGGTCGTACGAAAAAGGCAAAAAAAGCTCGGCACGAAATGGATGGGCCACTTTCGTCTGCACAGGCACCCGGACAACATGGGCACCTGATCCAAAGACGCTCGCGCAGATTCAGGTTAGGCTCACCGGTTTTTGTCGATTTATTCTTAATGTGACAGCTTGATGAGTAACAATATTTGTGGTTATTTTCATTGCGTGCATTTCGTCCTATCCGTGTCTATCGGGTCGTCGACGATCCAAAGGAAGCAAAGGATCGTGATTCAGCGATCATCGGCGACACGTTTCTGACCGTTGCTGATAAAGCAGGGACGGTGTCTGTTCCCACCACGTCCCGGGAGCGCACATCTGCCGAGTCCGTGGTGATGTCGTGGTTTTAATTGATTCCCTGACATTATATCGGCGCGATAAGCGATAAATTTTTATATAATCAGCTCTTATAAACGATGACTTTTATTGATGAAATCACTGTCGAGACCCAGGCGCACGAGGGAACACTGCGGTCGAGATGAGCAGAACACTGGAGCGAGCCAAATTTATTTGATGCTTATCAGCGATCTTGCGAAAAACACTACCTCATGTGCTCGTGTGTTAATGACGCTGAACGAATGCAAATAGCTCACTGTGTAAGAATTGATGAAAATAAAAAGACTTTAATTGAGAGCACTTTATAAAAATAATTGCTCTTCAAGATCTACGATAACCCCATTTTTTATACAAGCGTCGTACTATATTGATGTTCTATTTTTCATAATATGATTAACATGCACCGAATAACACTAACGTTAAAAATATACTAGTTTTTTTAAATAAATCTGAGCAGACAATACTAATTGGAACTTCCTTAAAATGATAAAATCTCAGTTTTACTATAACAATAATGAAAAAGAATATGTTTTTTGTGATGAGCAAAACAGATTCGGGAGAGTATGGCTTTTCTAAATCTGACTTAATAATTTACTTAATACTTTCTACTTATTTAAAAAGTCATTACCACTAAATTACCATTAAAGCTGTCTAAAATTCAACCTCATATTCCTGTAACGGAATTTCTTCAAATCAAATAGTATTCTTTCGTAGCTGTTATACGTAGTACAAATGTGAGCCCCGCAACTAGGGGCTATAAACATACCGCGCCCTATGACAAACATTGTTTGACGTTCGAACAGGAGTAAAAAAACAAGCAGTTCGTTTGCCGCCGATTGTGTGTGGCCCGTTGTAATATCGCGGTATTTTATACGTATAAACAAATACCTCAGCGTAGGAACGCTTGAAGGAATCATTCATCGTGTGCGCTGATAAAAATCCGTTTCAATAAACTACAGACAATGGGCGAAGGTAGGTGAAAAACGCTGGCCTACCAAACCCAGTGCCCGCTACCGGCATTGTGAGGTTAGGGAAAACGCGCCGCGAATCAACACAAACGCTCTGAAGGCGCGCGAGCTTCAGCACACGAATGGTAAACCGTTTTTCTCTGTCTACTCAGCAACACCGGACGATCTGTGGACACCGTACAAATGTCTGCTAAACAATGTGGAAAGCTATCTACTGCCGTCGGCGACCGATTTACCGGATACCTCGCACGCCGTCGGCCTGGAGGCACTGCTGCGCAAGCACAAGCAAAACTTCCTGTCGCTGTTGAAAAATCCACCCAAAAATGCCAAGTGCCGGGAAGCCATCAAACAGGGCATCACGGAGGGTATCACGCTGCCCGAGTTTGGTCACACAATCCTCTCGAAAGAGCTGGTCGACGAGAGCATCATACTCTCGGACATGTTCGACATGAACGAGTATGTGGCGCTCGAGTTGCTGTGCACTTCGCAGCAGCAGACGATAAACCACCCTGGACTAACGCGCGGACTGGTGGCAGTTTTGCTGTACTATGATGGGCGTAAATCGCTTGTTGCCAGCTTGAAGCAGCTGATTAAAGCGCGGGCCGGTGTTTCCTGGTGCACGGATGCACCGCCAGAGGTGACACAAATCGTGACCAGCTACACGGACAGTCTGGTGGCGGACGGTTTGCTCGAACGCATCATCGATCTGCTCCAGGAGCTGGATATCACGAAAGAGCTGGACTTACTGACAATGAACCGTGCACTGGGACCACCGCGACACCATCGACAGGTGTTGGATTTGTTCGAAGAAATTCGACTGCTGCTGGCGCAGTGCGTCTACTTCTACGCCGCCCAGGCCGGTTTGCCACGGGCCATTACGGTGCGGTTGGTGCAATTTCTGCGCGGCTACAAGTGCACCGAATCGAGCGGGGGCATCGACGACGTGACGGTTACGCTGCAGATGGCTATGCTGTACGCGTTGGATTTGAGCGTTCTACAGCGGCGAGAGGACGGTGAAGAGTTGGTGCGCAAATTGCCACTCATTCAAGACGACCAGTACATCGACTACCTCATGGAGGCGCTCTCGACTGGGTGGGAAAACGACGGGCTGCACGCGCTGACTCTGTTCGCGTTCGGTCTATCCATCGCCACGCTTCGACTCGCCCCGCAAACGCTCGTGCAGGATGCGGCCAAAATGATCGACCAAGACGAGCTGCTCGTGAACGGAGCCCTGCAGGGGAAGGTGTTTGATTTCCTGTACTACACGTTCCTCGAGAGCGAGCTAATATACGAGACGGAGTTTTTCTACCGCCGGCTCCACACACTGTTCGTCGACTTTATCGAGCTGATGCACTCGAAGGTGACGGAACTGCGTGGCAGGGCGGATGAGACGGCCCGCACGGTGCAGGTGTACCAGCAGCAGGGCATCGAACCGCCGGCAAACCTATGCCGCAACTTCGAGATGCTCCTGCTGTCGGTGGGCAAGTTCTACGGCAACGATCGCATGCAGCTACAGCTCAGCATGGAGTACTGGGGACCGTCCGAGTTCAACCAGAGCCTGCCGGGGCATCGCGTGTCCTCCCGGTCGGTGTGCTTGTTCAAGTTTATACGACTCGCGGGTGAGCTGCTCCCATCGACGCTCTTCATTCCCTACCTCAAGATGCTGGCCGGGCTTAGCTGCAACGCGCAGTCCGCTCGGTGCGCGTACAATCTCCTCAAAATGGGCAGTTCGTACTCGGGCAGCAGTACCGTGTCGTGGGATCACTTCTTCAACTCTCTCGGCGAGTACTACTTTAACCTGCGCCAGGAGCAAAACCCACAGTCCGAGACGGTTTACCGGAGCCGCATGATCAGCAAGAGCATCAGCCCGCAGGAGATCGTTGGGTTGCAGGCGGTGCTGCAAGTGGTGCAGTCCGTCGCCCGGCACGACGACCTTTCGCGTGTGGCACTGTGCGAGGACGAAAAGTGGGCCCCGATGAAAGTGCTCGTCGGGCTGATCAGCTGCTCGGTACCGATTCAGCTGAAGGCGGAAATCGTTCGCACGTTGGCCACGCTCGCCGAGAGCTTCGAGAACGCGATGAAACTGTGGCACAACCTCGAGGACTCGCAGATCCTGCAGACGATACCGACGACGAGCAATTTCAAAACGCGCGGCATCATCTCCGAACTGGAGGAGGTGGAAAGCCGCAACGAGGCGTACCCATTGACGCAGGCGATGCTCGATTTTTTGGCCGCCCTGATGCGCACCGTCATACCGGACGATCTCGGCGAGGGATCACGTTCGCCCGGCATCCATCCGTACCTTTCGTACGTGGTGAACACCGTGCTGCTGCGATTGTTCAGTCGCAACTACAAAGACCCGGCTGAGAAGTGGCAACTCGCGCAGAAATGTCTCCAGATCGTGCACATGTTTGTCGCCGGTTTCCACTACAATCCCGCCCACGTTGCCCAGGCGAACGAGCTGAAGAAGGGGCGAATGCCAACGGCGTACCGCATAATGATGCAGCTTCACACCAAATCCGACCTGCTGCGGCTTATTCTGCACATTGTAGACGAATCGATCGTGTGCTTCGATTCGTTCGCACCGCTGCCCGGGAAAAGTGCGCTCGAAGCGACCTCCCTGCTCTGTCTACAGATCGTCGAAAAGGCACTGAACCTGCAGGAAGATTTCTTCAACATGCATCTCAGCACACCGGCCCCGGTGACCTTGTGCGGCATCAGCAAGCTGCTGCTCGGCGTCAATCCACGCAGCGGCACCGCAAACCACATGCTGAACGTGATGAAGCACATCACGTACGTCACATGGCTGCCCGAGAACAGTCTCATTGCGTTGCGCATCCTCACGATCATTATGACGCAGCCGGACGTGAACCCGCTCATCCTGGGGCTGGTCACGCAGACCGAAGCGCTGAAGAACGAAATCCGGCAGGGTTTCGTGGAGTGTTTGGAGGCGGACTTGAACGTTACGGAGGAGGCGGAAGCAACGATACCGCTGCCGGAGCAGCTAGACGATTCGGCTTGGATTCTTAGTGGTGGTGGCAGGGCGGCGGACGTGACGGGTGCGAAATCGAACACGGAAACGCTACTCGCGACCAGCATCAAGAGTGCGGTAATCCATCTGATACAGGAATGCCTACAGCAGCCGGTCGTACCGAACCTGGCGCACTACCTGCTCGGTTTCGACCTGGGCAAGGATCTGCATCTGACCAGTCTACAGCAGCCGGGCATAATGAACTTTCCGAGCAACTGCTCCAAATCGCTCATCACGCTGCTGGACAAACATCTGGAGGTAGGTAGTAGTAGCACGGAAACGAAATGATTTCATCTAACGATCGAAACCCTTTACCCCGCAGAACCTCAAATCGGGCTGCGTCCTATCGACCAGCTACGGCAAGCTGATGGAGCACGCGTACCGTCTCCTGTACACAATCTGCCGCAACTACCACACGGCGGAGGTGTTTTTGCGTTTTCTGCGCTCGTGCAACGATTTCCTGTGCCGGCACACGTCCTCCCTACCGTTCCCGGACGCGAAGAACCCGTACCAGCTCTCCCAGATGACGTTCCTGCTGAAGGTGATCGTGATCGAGCTGAAGCTAACGAGCGAACGCAATCAGGCGACGCAGTTCGAAACGATCTGCAAGATACTGCTGAAAATCATCAACGCATCGTCGGTCGAACCGGTGACGGTGGGTTTGGGCGATTACTACACCCAGCACAATACCACCGCCAACCTAACCCGCTCCATCAATGCCACGGCCGACCTGTCGACGACGGCCATCGCCACCACAAAGGAATCGAACGAAACGGCCAAGCGGTTGCTGTGCATCCTGCTCGATTGTGTCGATTTTACGATCAAGCAGCTGGACGAACCGGCATGGAACTTCTTCAACGGGACGGTGCTGCACGAGCTGCTGCAGAGTTGCGAGGTGCCGGCCTCTCCGAACACCCGGATGCGGCTGATCGATACGCACAAGCTGCAGGACGTGCTGCGGGACGAGCTCGATTCGATCCACACGATTGCGACCGGCCAGCGGGCGCACATCGTGCAGGAGATCAAAACCATCCTGAAGTATGCGATCCAACTGAACGCTCAGCGTCGTCTCTGCTCGTCGACGATCAAGTTTCTCGAGGCGTGGGGTCAGGTGGCGGAGGTGCTGGTGTGCGTTACCCCCACGATGATCATGTCGCTCGACACGAAGCAAATCATCATCACGGAGATCCTGCAGATAATGCTGAGCAAGGCCGTACCGAATCAAGTGCTGCCCGAGCTGGCAAACATCGCGTCCTCGACCATCTCGCTGCTGATGGTGAATCTGAGGAGCTGCTTCTTGCTCAAATCGGAACAGATATCACTGCAGATGCTATCCGAGCAGCGGCGTCAGAATGGAAGCATCAATACGACGAACGCGCTGTCGGTAACCGACGCACGGAATGGATTGAATGGTAGCGAGCCGCAGAACGGCACCGGCATCCACCAGAGTGGTGGTGTGTACGTGTATCTGGAGCGTGCGAACGCGCTCAGCCTAAAGTTTATCCTGAAAAACATTCTCGACTGGCTGCTCATCAGTGGCGATGGATCGCCCCAGCTGAAGATGAATCTGTACGTGGCGCTGCTGAACTACATGTACATCATCAAAGGCAACCGGGACAGTCTCGAGCGGAACCAGAAGCTGGAGGGCGAGAAGGAGGACCGCGGGGGCGCTTTCCTCAACAATACGATGAACAGTGCGGGCCGCAAACCGTACGGTACGGAGACGGAGGATTACAAGCACCTGACGATGATAATGGACATCTTCAACTCGTTCGGCGACAGTCT
Source organism: Anopheles punctulatus (assembly GCA_000956255.1). NCBI lineage: Eukaryota > Metazoa > Arthropoda > Insecta > Diptera > Culicidae > Anopheles > Anopheles punctulatus. The sequence continues at coordinate 8,322 of JXXA01013627.1, forward strand.
GATCGACGTGATCTGCAAGGACTGCACGACCGGGCACGACATCTGCAAGATGCTGGCCATGTCCTGTCTCGATATGCTGCTGAGCATGGACGCATCGATCGATATCGTGGAGTTTATCGCACGGCACGGCTACCTCACGCACATCATCAACAGTCTGCTCAAGCGGGACACCGATCTGTGCCGGATTTTGCAAACCAACCCCAGCACGTTCCGGGCGCTGTACGTGTACGAGTCGAAAATGGCACTGCTGACGCGTGTTGCTCGCTGCCAGCTGGGTGAGTTGATTTTTTTTTTCATAACAAAGCGTGAATTATTTGATTATCCTTGCGATCAATCATATTCAGCCAGGTCATGATGTTTGCTCAGAGATTTTCATGTTCGAAAAACGCTTAAAATAATCAAGACCAAGTTCCGCCATTTTGCAATTTTAATCCGTAAATGAAAAGCTGAAAGTTTTTTTCTACTAAAATCGTGTTGATTTCAAACCGTCCGTACAAAAACCGTACATTAAAATTCATTCTTTTCCACATTTGTACCAAAGTTCGAAAAACGCTTCATTTGCTTCAAGTAAATTTATCCTTCTGTAGACAGTGTGTGCGAAGCGACAATCCCAATTGCAGGCTAGCAAATTAACGGTCCGTTAACGATAGAGAGCAATGATGATAATTTTCAACTAATTTTGATATATCTCGTTCACCGTATCTCTTCCAGGTTCGCGAATGCTGCTCGAGCAGCACATACTGGGCATTCTGGGCAGCATGAAGGTGTACGATCTGCACCCGGACGTGCAGGTTCTCACCGGTGGCAGCAGCGCCCTGCAGCAGCATTCGTATGCGTCCGCAATGGTAGCAGCCGCGGCAGCCGCATCCGCGTCCCTTTCTTCCTCCTTCATCCCACCGGTCGAGGCACGGTTCCAGCAGATTCTTTTCCCCGCGCTACACCTCTGCGATGCGATCCTATCGACACTCGGGCACGAGAACAATTCGGCCCTCAGTCAGATCGTGCACTTTTTCCTCTCGCACAGCGACATGATCGAGACGGTGCTGCGGGCGGGCTCACCGACCATGAATCTGGGCCTGCTGAAGGAACTGGCCGGCATCACGAACCTGATCGCGCGCTCGGCAAACCAGGAAATCTACGAACTGACCGATCCGAACGCCAATCAAGCCTTCGGTATGCAGCTGTACCGGTTGCAGAAGTTTATGCTGGCCCTGCTGCCAAGGTTTATCGTTTCGGAGCAGGCCCTGAAGGAGCTACATCAGAGCAGCCTGCTGGCGCAACCGTATGCCGATGGTAGTATTGGCATCAGTAGCAGCGTAAACTACGGCAATAACACGCTCAACAGCGGTGGTAATGCAGCCAGCGAAAACGATCACAAGCAACGATCGCAGCACGTGAAGTATTTCCTCGAGGTTGCCGCAAATCTGGCGCTATACACGCGCAACTGCATCTCGAACCACGTGGTGGACCATCGGACAATTAACGTGCTGTTTTCGCCACACTACGGCACCGGCGATGGTCCTACCACCGGTTCAACGCCAACGAAAACGACCGGAACGGCGCTGATGGCAACGCTGCGACAGGATGCGTTCCGCTCGTCGACCGAAACCTCCTCGTCCGATGTGCCGCACAGTCTGTACGTCGTGATAACGCAGCTCCGCTGTACGGTTGAGTTTTATCACAGGGAGCGGAACGTACTGGAAAGTTTGCAGCAGCAGCGCAACTCACTGCCGAGCATCGATTTAGATAAAAATAGTAAGTTGTGGAGTTAGGTGACGCTTTTTTCCTGTTCATCATATTATATTTTCCATCCATTTCAGTTCAATTACAATACAACTTACTGACGGAGCGTGTGAACGCCAAGCAGGAGGAACTGCAGCGATGTGTATTCATTATCGAGCACTATCTGTACGTGCTGTGGGCTCATCTGGACTTTTTCATGCTCCGGGTGCTGCCCGTCAACAACCGTGTCGGTAGCTCGACCTTCAGTGGCCACAGTAAGTTGATACGGAACGAAGCGCAGTACCTGATGACGCACACTAACTCTGGCCCTCGCTTGGCTCAATTCTTCCACCAGATCTACAATCGGGCAAAACCGACTCCAGCTGGCGGGTATCGAACGAGGACATTATCGCACTGAAAAAGACGCTGATCGGCGTGTTTAACGAAACGTTCTGCAAGCAGCTGATCGAGATGGAACAGAAACAGTCGGAGAAGGGCTTCGTGGTGGCGTTCATAAGACGAATTAAGCAGTCGATTCAGTTCGTGCCGGTGAAGTGAGCCACTGTGAGGGTAGTGCCCCCTGTGTTGCATTTCAACTGAGTATTTTGGTGTATGTTTTCTTAGTAGAAATCGATAAGCCACGAGCGCCACACTTTAGCGAATGTTTCTTTGTACGATAATTTAATAAACGCTAATCATAGCGCAGGTACATTATCGCCGGTACGTAAAGTTGTGGGAAAGAAAGCTTATGTTGTAAGATGCGGGATAAATGAAACGTTTCACGTAATTGGAGAAATCTTAGGTTGCAACAAAAACTGCCACAAGAAAAATGTTTAAATAAAAATCAAATAAATCAAAGTTTAAATCGCCCACAGTAAGAGAAGTGCATGTTTCAGTTGACACATTTTTATGAAAATATTAATCGTTAATTCGATTGAACTGTGAATGCTGCGATAATTTAATCATGGAATAAATTAACGGTTAATTTGAAAACAAAGCGTTACCAACACTATTTGTTCTTCGAAAATGAATTGAAGCATCAGCTTTGCACATTATGAGCTAATCTGTAGGGCGCTTTTCTTGTAAGGACGGATCTTGTACGTTTGGCTGTTCTACTTCAATGTTTTAAAATCAGTTTTTATGTTACTAAAACATATTTAAAACATTGTTTGGTACTTTCGAACACACAATGATGCTATTCACAATGTGCAGTAAAATGGGTTAGCCCATATCAGTTGAGAGACGCCATATTCAAATGACAGTTTGACATAAGTACTCGATGCGTGCTTTACAATGAATATGTTCCGCAATGTATACAATATTTCTATTCTTTTTTCCCATCAAAATAAACAGAAAATGAAATTTGTGTTTTCTGTGAACTTAAAAGTATTTTTGCACACTAAAATCATTCAGACGCTTTTGATGCGTTATGACACTGCGGTGCTGGTACATCCATAACCTACATTATGTATAGTTTTGACGTACAAAAATAAATAAAAAGTGCATGCTGTGTTTTTTTGATCATTGTTTTTTTACCACCCCGCGCGCAAGCAAACGCACACGGGATTTTTCGCGCGAGTTCATAGAGTTCCGCGCAACAAACCCGCGGATTCTCCACCGCAGGAATATAGGTGAACTGCAACGGCATCCAACCCGTCCCTCCGGCCAAAAGTGCTTACCCACCAGCACACGGGCAAACAACAACAAAAGGCACGTCCCGTGACCGTGAATGCGCCCGACGACGCGCCCAACTTTGTTTCGGAGCGCCTGCTAGGAAAATCGGGGAATTGTTTGATTGTGAAAAGTGTGCGTCTGCGGGTGCGTGTGTATGTGTGTGTGTGTTTCGTACGAGTACGAGTTTTCTACGAGTTTTCCGTGCGGTTTTGCCTTGCAGTGGGAACCCCACCCCAATACCAAGTTTAGGTGCCGAAAGTTCATCGATAGTGAAAATGATGCTGCTGTTGCCACCCGTTGTCGTTACCGCTGACTGCCGCCGTTGCCTCAAAACCGCCGCCAACCAAGCCGCGCACCGTTACCGATGAACGGGAAAAGCACAAGTGGAGGAGTGTGCAAAGAAAACTCGAGGCTGAACGATATCTCATCCGCGGTTGCATCAAAGTCGTCGTTGTCGCCGTCGTCGTCGTCGTCGTCGTCGTTCGTCCTCCTCCGTCATCATCATCATCATCATCCATCGCAGTAGCGTACGGGGCGCTCAGTGGAAAAGCCGAATCGTGAAAAATCTCGTCCTGTGTGCGGGTGTGTGTGTGCGTGTGTAAAGTAATAAAAGCCGTCGTGCTGTTTGGTCGTGTGTGCCGCCGGCCCAGGCCCAGGTGACACGAAAAGTGCAGTGAAAATAGGCCCCCGTGCTACGGTGGAGTGAAACCGATACGCAGCAGCAGCAACACCCCCGAAAGAAGGCGTGCGTGTAAGAAGCGGAGCAGCATTTTTTGCTTTGGGGGGAGGTGTAAGAGCCAATAATCACACCCTGGTGGTGCACACATACACAGGCGCGCGCGTCGCATTCGGGTTGCGGCACTATGCAGTGCCTAACGGGGCGTCCGAATTTCCACCGAGGGCACCGTCAACAACAGGTAGGTAGCGAGCGGTGGGGTGGGCAGTTCCTTTTTTTTTTACTTCTTAACTAAAATCTTCCTCACATTCCCCGGTTAGCAGGAGGTACATCAGCCATATCAGAGCACATATTTAGACATTCAACCGCCACCCCCGACCGACCCTGTCCGTCCGCTGGGTGGAAGAAACCGCGAATTGGGCAAGTCGAGTGGTTCTGTCAACTCTACACATCGCAATGCTCTGACCTCGGTGCGTGTTGCTGCTGGCCCTGTCTGCCATAGCAACCGGTGTGCGGTTTTTTTTTGCACCCTTCCCCGGTCCAACACGCTCCGGGGGTGGTGTTTAGTTAAAAGGTGTATGAGATTACGCCACCTGCACCACTCAAACGACCTCATTTAGTATATTCATTCTCTCGCGGTACCAGCTTAGACCGGCTGGCGGCAGCATCAGCACCTCCGACGTTGGTTTCACTTTTTCTAATGCCCAGAATCGCCGGCTGTAACACCGTTTGTAGGCTTTGCGCTTATCTCAACAGGCGCTCGTGCCCATCGGGAAGAAGATAAACGTCTTAACCCACCGCTTCGGCACCACCGGTTTCGCATGTGACAACGTGTTATCGCTCCGGTAGCCATTATAGTGGGCTTAGAGTTTTCGTTATTTTACTCACATACACCACTGCTAGTACTGGCTGCGGCTAAGGTTGTTTTTGGTTCGCAAAAATTGTCCAAGCAGCCTGCTACGATGACCAGCGCTGTTTTCGTTCCTATGAATCATCGCTTCGCATTTCCTGTCGCACGATTATTTTTCAAACGGAACGCCAAGAACACATCGCTTCTCTGGGCGTGAAGGAAGCAAGTGAATATGTATAATCACTTAGAACCAGCTACCATAATCAGAGAGAGAGAGAGAGAGAGAGGGAGAGAAACTGCGGGTGTATTTACATAATCCACATCCCATGACGTTGGGAGAATATTCGAGCCCTGTTCGTCGATGATTAGCACATTTCGATTTTACCTCGCTTGCTACTGGCCGTCGTTGTATGTGTGTGTGGGGATGGAAAATTTGTATAACAGAAACAAAAATGATTTAA
>JXXA01013633.1:0-24658 GCA_000956255.1 Anopheles punctulatus
CCCCACAGCCAAAGGAAGGTGAGCACAATTGGCCACTGCACAACGAATGCTCATACCCTGTCCGTCACTCATATAGCCCCCCGACGTGGGCGAAGCAAATGGGTGGTAGCCCACGGTAGAAGCCGGGGAGAAGCGGTGGCGAAAGAAACAATCCGAACCGAACCGAACCGAAATTGACAACCACTAATTGCATTTCACTTTTCTCTTCTCTTTTTCCATTTTCACCTTCACGTCGCGTTCGTGGCTCTTTTTCTCTCTTTTCTTTGTACTTCATCGAACGATTTTTTGTTTGTTTGTTTATTTTGTTTTTGTTATCTTCGTCTCGCTTAACGCAACCCACCATTGCCATCGATCGTGCTGGACCTGGTCGACCTGCCTATTCGAACCAACAACCGTCCGCAGGGAGGCTCGATGCCGAACACTTCAAGCAGTGTTCCGTTCCTACTGTCGTCGAGCATGCAATCAATTCGGAGCCGTCGTACCTCGACCGTGCTCTCGTCCGGACCGCTCGGTTCCGGTTCCGGTCTGCTCCAACAGCTCGGTTCCGGCATGGTAAGACAACTGACTGGTTATGGTGGCTCCGGTGCCGCAAGTCCGGTTCAACAGTCTCTTTTCAATGGAAATTCTAGTAGTCAAACTCGAAATAATTATGTACGAAAGTGTCCGTCACTAAATATTACGTTTAGTCGTTAAGGCACACGAACACACCCGCACACAAACGTCACGTCTGCACACCCACCACCACCACCACCACCACAACTCATGATCACACGCACACACCAACACAAGCACATACACAGTCTCACAGTCGCCAACAGCGCAATCCTCATCATTCCACTCGCTTCATCTTGCACCTAGCCCATCTTTTTACACCACCGTTTGTTTGTGTGTTCATCCTTTTTTGGCAATAATTTTGCATAATTCGTTCCGAAATTTCAACTTTTCCCTGCCCCCCTTCGTTTACCATCTCGAATTGGAACGGAAAAACGTTTTATTTGATTCATTACGATGTTTCATGCGCCTTGCTGCTGCTTCTGTCATGCTCTCTATTTCATTACGTCTTCACTTGTTCTTGTTTGCAGTCTACTTCTATCACCACAGATGTGCTGTTTTACGATTAAAATCACAAATTTACTATCCGTTTCGTTATGTTTACCAAATTGGCACGGTTTTTTTTTCGGTGTCTTTTTGAACTTTATTGAAATTGTTTTGTTTTTATGTTCGTTTTCACATTATGCGTGCAACTCATTCACAAGGTCAAATCATAGCGCAAAACTAACGATACAAGCAACTCACAATCAAACGATAACAATAAAACACGATTATAAAGCCCACTTTTCCAGAACACGGCAATAACATGGAGGTATGAAACAAAAAATGGTTTTGGAAAAAAAATCGCATTAGCAAAATTAAACATAGTATAAGAAGTGTGATGAACAACAATGCATCGCAACAATGCACTAATGTGAGATAGGCAGAAGTAAGGCATAATTAAATCGATGTAACGAAGATTGAATGCCGGTCTCTGATCACATACATATTTTTACAAAAACAAGCTAGTTTTATGGGCAAATGACCTCAACGATATCTCGCGGGAGCAAATGCAAGGAACGGCGTTTCAAAGTAACTGTTAACTACAACATCATCATGATCGTCCCGGGCAGATTTCATGTTTAGCAATATGTTTCCCTATTTTCACATCGAAATTCTCGCTCCTTAAAAACTGCTATACTCCACAAACTGCATTACACCATAGACCCCCATTTTTCGGTAAAAAAAAAAGATGCTTCTTCGAGCGCGAGTACCTAATAGAACCAAGTAAGTATTGTCAAGAATGTATGCCAGAGTATAGTGCATCGGTAGAAACAACGATCCCGACAAGTTGGGTTATCTTCTACGAACAAATCGGCGTCGAACAATATGACGGTGCTGGTGGTGCTCACCAAACAATGGTTAACGATAAGACTGGTGGGTGTTGAATGTATATTTCTCTCTTTCGATGAATCTGTTGTATCTTTCAGTGTACTTTTTTTTCTTGTGGGCGTGTGTATGTCTGTGCGTGTACGAGAGAGAGAGAGAGAGAGAGAGAGAGAGTGAGATTAAGAATGCATAAAAGCGTTGTGTGCGTGGCGTTACATGTATAGATAAGATGTGATTGTCATTTTTAAATATTACAAACCATTTGGCTAGCGATAAGGACTGTTACACAAATTTCTACAAAGCGAGCCGGCGTAATGGGCCGACGAGTTATTTGGTTTGCCACTTGCTTATCAAACCAATATTTGCAAGTAATCATTTAAAGTAGTTTTGTTGAAAAATCCACCTACTTTGCAAAAAAAAAAACTTATTCTTTTTTAACCGTTTTATTTCAATATCCATTCAAGCGTTTTGTTTAAAAAGAGTCAAACCGATAATATTTTTTTTTCATCTCCAAGTACAATTGCATTAAATATTCAAGATGCTTGCAGACGTTAAAAGCCAAACACTCTACTTGTAAGCCAAATGTACAGGTAACAACTATCAACAAATAGGACTAATGTTTCACTAACGAATAGTTCAGGTGCAGTTTACTATTATTTAAAAAAAACGCAATATTCCGGGTTTCTACTTCCGAATACTCTTTCTACTATTTTCTACTAGCGTTTTTCTGCTATGATCTCTCTGTCTCTTTATCTCTATCATTCTATTCTTGAAAACTGTATACTTCTTTTCCTAACAAACTGTTCTCCAGAATGTGTCCCTATCTTTCAACTTGTAAATGTGAGCGACGGTATGCACGTGACTGCAAGAGCGTCTCTAAGTAGGTCTGTCTCTGCTTTTGAATGTTAGTGTATACGCTTTCCCGATCGACAATCCAACACTTGTAAATTGAAGCTTTTTCCATCATTGACAGCCATGTTATCGACTTCAAAGATCAATGTTTAGCTTTACTCTTACATGTACTTCTATAAAACAGTAGAGCAGCGTGTTGTGTGTGACTAATACGGATGATTCTTCGCTCGATGACGTTTTCAAGAGTGTAAAATTATTAATGTTGCTCGTTCCACCAAACGCGACCTGAGTACACACATACGCACACGCTTTGGTATGTAAAATAAGAGCAGAACATACGTTCATTTGGCGTCCTTTCCAGAACATTTAACCGGCTTTCGATAAATGTATACGTGTTTCAATGTTGCGCAATGTTGTCTAAGTTCTATCCTCCATCTCTTTCATTGTTGACCAAACTGTATCTTAACCTACATTTGAATGTATTTTGTTTTCTATGAAAACACAGTGTTGCAAAAATAAGACTTGCAATAACCTGGCTTTAATTGGCAGGACGAAAAACATTAATTCGACGCTCTTTTCATACCGAACATATGCAGCGGAGCAACTGTTTAGGCATTTCTTTTTCAGCCATTAAAAATTATCCGTTTTTTTACGATAGTACATTTCTTGCAACCATTCTCTGCCCGGGAGTGATGAGTGATCTTGTTGTAGTTTATTCAGACCACATTTTTTCCGCATAGCTACCAATACTGTTGCATCCTGTTTCCAGTGATGAAGATTGTAACGTGCTTGAACCATACATATATTTGTTTGTTTTGTTTACTTTTTTTCTCTACTCTTGATGCTTGAGCTGCATTCGAAACGCTATCTCCTGGTATTTTGGCTGCTTGTGCTTATGCTTTAACACCGAATTGCAATCCTTTTTGCTTGTTTGAATTTTTGCTATTAATAAATTCTCTTTTCATCTCTTTTTTACTGTTACCAGTTTTGTCTCTTTGATTGTATTAATACTTTATTTTTAATTTACAAAATATCTATCCTTTCCAAAGAAATTATTAAAAAAAAAACTTTTCATTCATCACTTCAAACAGCTCGATAGACACCCACTGTGCAGCCGTCTTGCCAGTGAGCTCAACTTTCAACAACTCACCACTACCCACACACTACAATATTCTATTTCCTGACAATCACGATCTCGCCTTTACCACGCCAGCGGATGGAAAATATATTTCTGTGCATCGTCATTTCTCCATCATTTCCGGTAGCCCGTTTGAGCGCCGGTCTAGAGTGGTGTGGCACCATTTCCTTTGCCCAAAGCACAGTCATCGGCTGCATCCCCTTTCGCAGCAGCATGGCGAAAATCGTAACAACATCGTGGCACCTTCACCTTACTGACAGGTGATGAAAACTGCAACTGCCAACTGCTATGCGTTGTTCTCAATTGTGAAAAGTTATTCGTATTCACTGCACAGACTTTTCCACTTTTGCCAGCGTTATTTATGTCCTGACGTTACCCTAGAGGGTTTGATTTTATTCGTTCAAGCAAATACTTTTACTTGATCATGAACATTTTTTTCAAACCTTTGGATTCCATTCGCACCCGTTGGTAGATGGATTTTACCGGCTATGATCCGTGTATGCTGTTGCTGAACAATCGTTTTTACATCTATATTACATTTATTGCTTGTAAAAAATGGTGCACCGTTGGAACAGGCAGTGATGTGAATGTAAACTCGTATGAACATATCATTCGCTAGCGCTAGTTTACTATCGTAACGCTAACGTAACGCTAGTTAACCATCAGAATAAGTTCCCACTGATGACTAAACTAATACATGAACACTTTCCAACCTGTTCCATGCGTTGGTTAGTAACGCTATCAGGTCTCAGGCCATTCGATTGTGGGAATCAAACAACCATGCGTCTCCATTGCAATTACGAACTACCAGGCGTCTCCATTACACATTCGTCAAATAGAAACGTCTGCATTCGGGAAGCGAAGGATCGTTCCTTTTGCTTTAGCACTTGATCCAAAAAGAAAAATATTGTTCCATCAGCACTAAGAGACCGGTCGAAAGAGAGAGAGAGAAGGCGGCACGTATGATTATTTTTTATATATTTTTGGTATGCTGATGGCTCCCAAGCTTCTCTTGAAGCCTCTCTTGAACAGCAAAAATCCGTCTTACAAATTCGGTTCGATTCGATGAGTGGAAAGCATTTATCGACTTGCAGGCAATGTAAGCGCATAATATTTCCATACCAATCGAAAGCCAATTCACAAGCAATTTCATGCTTGCATATTAGTCACTGTTATCACCTTAAGTAAAGTCAAGTCTAGTTAACACTTTCAGTGCCGGGCCCAAAATAAGTTTCTCTCTGAGTATACGCTGAGACGAGTGGTAAATGTTGGACTTTCTTTGGCCATATTTGTTAACTGTACTGTGAGCGAATGTGCAAAGTGAACCAACATTTCAACTGACATAAATTTGGGTGCCATGGTTACCGCAATAGCGTTGTTCTCATTTATTGATATGCGAAAAACTCACATAGCTCGTTCTACCGCGAGCACAAAATTCATGAACGAACTTTATTTTCCCCGTGGACCCGGTGAATATTTAATTAATTACAAAAGGAGACATAAACCTGCGTTACGTCTGCAAAGCAGACACAAAAACCACTCCCCCACTGCGAGTGAGCACGTACGTTGGTACAAAGGCAATTTGGCATGGATTTGCACGTCACTTTGCATGCAACACCTGAGCCCAGCAAGCACACCCACACGGAGCCCACCTTCCAAGCGACAGTAGCAACATGCACCAGCGGTACACACAATACAAATCGAATCAATGGCTCTGTACCTTCCGCTTTTAGCTCAGCGCTCTCCACCCAGCTCATCTGTACAGCTTCCGGTATCCGCTTTATTTTGCGTGAACCGCTGAGCGGGGTGAACAGGCGACGGCATGTGGGGCAACGAGACCAGGGCTTTAGTATTTCATTACGAGGCTGCGGTTCTAATCCGGTTTGATGTATAACGGTTGCTACATGGACGCCATCGTACACGCGCGCTCTCGGTATGTAGCGCATATGCTGCGTGCGTACCAATACCCCCCTTCACTCCCTTCCCCCACGACTGCGTAAATACCTTACCCGACCCCAGTGGGCCAACTCCTGCAAACTGGCCATATTTCTTTATGGTTGTCATTTGTCCTCATTTCCGAACGAATTGCAAGCCACCTACCGGCAGCCACCGGCCACACTGGCTCTACATCCGGAGCAGCCTGGATTAACATCGATTTTATATGCTTCCACCGCGACATCCTCCTACGAGCTGCGGTGTGATTTTCACGTGTATTTTCCATCCGATTTTGCCTTTACGCAGGCACAAACTTCGCGATTGTGGCACCGGTACGGGAAAGGAATTCGCATGCGCACACAAATGAATACGTAATCATTTGCTCGCGAAGCCGTTTTCCGGTTTAACCGGTTCCACCGGTTGGATGGCAAACTTGGAAATATTGGAATAATCTTTTATTGTTTATTTTTTTCTTCCGCCTGTGTTGTGAGCATTTCCACATGGGAATTCATCACCTCGAGACTGTGAACCGCGCCGTTTGTGCAGGAGAAAACAACATCCATAGCCGCATTTGGCCGCCTCTGCTCGCCATGCCTTAAAGCAACCCCTGGAACGGAAATTGTGGAGCAATTTTTTCGTTTGCCCGTAATCAGATTAAATGTTCTACCTGTGCTTTGGAAGGAAATTTCATTTTCTTGTGAATGAACATTCTGCTCCTTTGTGTACAGCACTCACCCCGATCGGCCCCACCAGCCTATCGTGGGCTGATGACCTTGCTGCTCCATCTCGCACTTAATCGGTGGTGTTCAGATCCGCTTTGACGAGAACAATGCCGGAGCAGAAAACAAAAAATCATACTCTGTGCCCTATGTGATACAACTCTGTCACTTTTTCTAAAAAAAAAAACAAAATCCCCATGGAACGAATGTGTACTGAAATACTACGGACCGAACAGGGCCCGCTACTGTTAGCGTTTTTCCATCGTTAAAAGCAAACGAATCGGTATACTCTCCATGGACAGTACAAAAAGCAAACGATAAAGCGACTTATGGAGGGTTTGGCAACATCAGCAAAAAAATAAACAATAAACGTAAAGCTGTGTTCATCTGCGCGTAGGAACAATTTACCGAGCACTCCTAAAAATAGCAGCCCCAGAAGAAATCTGTCAAGTAATCAAACTTCCGCCAACAAGTCTCCCTTTGCTGAGTTAGCGTCTTTAGTTCAATGCCGTAATTTATTACACCAGGTTATTCGGTTGAATTATCCTTTCGGTTTCCTTTGCTAGCCATTATTGCGAATTAGGTACGACAAATAAACATTTTATTTTATGGGTTATATCAATAGCAAAACTTATATTTTATATTACCAATTTTCCACCAATTATGTTTTCAAAAAAATCAAGCATATTTAAATTTGGTTTTGTTTCACAAGTTGTGTACATAGTAAATTTAGCAATCACTCATATTTTGAGTTTTTTTTTGTTTATTTTAAATATATATATTTATAACAATTCTTCCGACACGTTTCTCACAAATCAGCTTTCAAAATTAACCCAAATCTATGGCACAAGTATGGTCGATCCACAGTTTGCTTGAATCTAAAGGCACATCATTTAAATGATATCGCGCACACAATACCTGCACTGCTGGCCAGCACATTACAACAAAGCGAAATGGGAAACACTGAACGATCCTCGCAGTTATGGCAGTTCGATTGCTTTCAGCCGAATGCTTCAAACACAGTTAGTTGCTTGCAAGAGTATCGTTGCACGCAACGCTGAGTAACGCACCGTAACGTTAAACTGTGCAAGCTAACCACTATCAACACTTCTTCTGCTTTCCGCCACAACAACTACCGCAACCCCATCAAGACACCTCTCCGCAAACCGTACTCTTAGATCACTAGTTTAACCAACACGAACTGTATGCAACACCACGCCACAGCACCGGCGCGCCGCCTTTCGTTTGCTGTAGTGGAAACACATTCACAACTGACAACGCCAAAGTAGTCTATGTAGTACAGAACCATCATGCAAACCAACTGCATCAACACCACAACATAAACAGCAAACAGAGCTTCCAACAATCACTACCAGTTACTACTAACTACTGTCACAAACTGTCAAAACTGTCACAAACTGCTTCACCACTGCCATTTTCACCAACCAAACATTCAAACAGTTCAATAATCGACACAGAGCACCGCAACAAAACAATGCAACAACAACAACCACCACAACAACAAGCACGTACAAACCAACAAACGTACAAAATCGTACCAAAAACCCAACAACTAGCGTTGTTGTACGTAATCGAGTAGAGTGCTATTGAGATCGCACCACCAACGACGCGATGCGATCGATTGGAACAACAGAAGAAAACATTCTCCTACAAAAGATTTCTCTTTTTCTCTTTCTCTCTTTCTCTTTCTCTTTCTTTTATTCCTGCTCTCCGTTTCCGACACCTCCGTTCAAATCGTATGCGTATGTGTGTGCGTGTGTGTGTGTGTGCGGGTGTGCGGGTGCGTGTATGATTTGTGTATGTTGGTGTGTGTGGGTGTGTGTGTGCCTGTGCGACAATGCTTGAAAACATCCAAATGTACGAAATCCGAACGAAACACGAAATGGCCGCGGGCAGTCTACCGTCGTGAAGCAGTCGTCGAAAATATCGAACCTAAAGCCACTGGAGCTACTGTCGTACGCACCGGCGTCACGTAATACCAGCGCGACCAGCAGCTTCCAGCGTAGCTTTCAGAAGAGCCAGAAAAAGGCCATTAAGAATCTGCGCAAGAGCTTCAAGCTCTGAAAAGGCTCGACGAGCTACACCTGGGACGATGCCGTACGGAAGGCGTTGGGGAAGTGAGGAAACGCAGTGTGCTGTAGCTACGGAGCAAACCGGTCGCGCTCCTCTGTCGCTATCCTTTCGCCAGCCACCTTGATCGGTCATCATTCGATACACTTCCTGTTGCTGTCAACGGGTGCAAAATTGGCGCACACGCACACTCAGCCACTCTCCATCACTTTCCGCGCCACATCCGTGTCAGCGATCGAACGATGTTGCATGGCCTATAACACCAGTCGATGTATTTCTGTATCGTATGTGAATGTGTAATGAGCAGCACTGCTTGGCTAAACCAAATCAAAAAACCGGGGGACCATTTACCATTCACGAAACGCGCGCTAGGCTAGCGATCATGTTGCTCGTAGAACTACTACTGCTTGATAGACCTCGTAGCTACCTGTCGCTCACTCTGTTGCCTGTTGCGTCCCGTACACTCACCTCTATTCTATATCGAGCATACTTGAAACACGCGCGGAATAGATGCGATCGTCACCTTATACGATAACAATCATAACCGTAAGACACCAATGTACACAAGCCACTACTATGCAACAAGTACGAACACCACTGTATCAACACCAGCAACCACAATTGCAAAGGCCCTGGTTAACAAAACAAAAACAAGCGACTGTAAAATATATACACTATCCAGCGGTGCAATCCAGCCCAGTGGCTGGGACAGGGAGCACTATTTTGTACACCACGTCGGTTTCTAAGCTCCATTCTACCATAAGATACAGCAAGATGTGTTTATCGTTAGTTGTAAGAAGAAAAATACCGTCGTATCCTAATGTGCAAGTGTTGAACACAGTCCAGCACAAATATTTGACAAACAAAAAAAAACAAATTATATCAAAAATCAAAACACCCAATCGTACTACAACAACAACACCAACAATGGATGATGCCCAACGGGGAAACCAATCGAAACACTAATCAAACACAAACGCGAAGCGAGCCTCCAACAACTCCACACAAACCGTCAATTCATCGTTGTAATCTTCGTGTTCGGTGTCTGAGTATCCGTGAATGTCATCAATGTCAGTGTTGTGCTGTTGGAAAACAAAAACGCAACGCGATAAAGGGACGAATGCTAAATTGGCCATCTACTACTGAAGCTACTACACTTGATCTTGAAGACGGTGCGTGGGAGATGGGCATTAGCGTTAAGGGACGGTGCGACTCTACCTAGAGCACTACGGGCACTTGTCTGGCAACAGTCTAGCTCAATCGTTTCGTGATTTTCCGCCATCTGGTATCGGTTTCGGAGCGTGCAGCAGCTACCCGATAGACTAGCATTGTAACCCCTGTCAGTGAACGAAGCATCACAAGTAAGATCGTATCAGTAGAATAAGTAGCGTGTACCAGTAGAACCCTTTAGGAGTTCGCAAACACAAACACTAACGATCCCCATTCGATCTCTTTCTGGGAAGCGTTCCTATTAGACACCGTGAGATTCACATCCATCGTAGACGTTCTTCTACTACTACCTTCGATTTGTAGAACAACTACAGGCTGCCCTAGTCATTCTTTCGTATTTTCTACCATTTCCTTTAAACTCGTTTGTTTTTAATTTTTCAACAGTTTTCAAGATTCTTGCTTTCCCTTCTGAGTTTTCTTTCTAGACGTCTCTACCACTAGCTTGCCATTCACACGGAACAAATCCTCCAACTCGTCCAACAGTCCAACAAACCATCCCACACACCACAGTCACCATAGAAACGCATGCTCTCACCACATACTCACCATACCCTCCGTGTACGCATCGACCGCCCGTATGTTCACCACAACCATCTGTATATTTTCAGATACTGAACACCAAAAACTTCAAATCCGTTCTGGAAAAAGTTGCTAAAAATCGTCCACGATCAGGTTCGCTGTTTAGCGTGGACAATGATCGTTAGAGCTAAGGCACCCATGTTTGCACTGTAAAGCACTGATCGTTACTAAAAACAATTTAAACCATTACTCTAACGCTAACATGCTTTGTGAAGGGGATGCAAAAAAAAAGAATGGTAAAAATGCTAAGAGACAACACACGAAGCACTAGATATTGTTCGTTACATTCCTAGAAAAGAGTATGCCGCTCCAATCCGTGTACCCCAGTTGTTCGACGGCGTACGTAGTCCTTCGATTAGAACCAAAGGGACGATAGCACCATCTGCTGCGGCAATCCAATGCACCATCCATACAACGTACGCCAAACACCTCGCTTCCCACATTCACACCTAACGCCACGCGAGATAGTCCATCAGACAATGTGTATGAGAGGCTAATGGGCGGACGAAGGCCTTTTCTCAAAAACCACACTCTATACAACCAATCCAGTAGCAGTAATCGTACCCCTTCACCAACTAAACTACCGAATATACAACCCTTAACCACCATCATCACCATCACCACCAACGACAACAACAATCCTGGCGGCAATCTGTTCATTTATTTCTCCAACGTAAACCACAAACTCCCAACCACATCCAGAAGGCGCCTATTGTGCGCCAGTAGGCTCGCTGTCTCAACGGGCAAACCGCGACACACAGAAGGCACGTCCCGAGGTAAGCCTTGACTAGCCACGCTGGCCGCCGTGATTTTGATTTGACAGTAACAAATCAACCGTTCGGCACGGCTTTCTTCGGTAGATAGCAAACACGTTGTAGACATTCTTAGCCCTGTAGGACGCAATACGCCAGCATTTTGCGTGTAGCCCATCAGGTTTCATTTGGGATGTAGTGACGTAGTTCGACCATTGTTCTTCAAATTGAAGTAGACTAGCGGCGCATTGGCTACCGCTGTTGCTAGTGTACTGTTTTTGCACACGTGTTTGTTTTCTTTTTTTCTTAGACTAGTTGTTAATCCGACGACAGTTTTGAGTTTTTGTTTAAAGTAGTTAATTATTTTTATCCGTAGGTCAGTATCTGTAGCATCCGTAAAACTTCATAGAAACCATCGGGTACACCGATTTGAGGTTGCTGTCAAAATTTGCGTGTTTTGACGTTCCGTTTGCTCAAAGCATAATATGTTTGAGCATTATTTGGAAAGCTGTTCTACACATTGGATTATGTTGTGTCTAAATTGATTTGGTACAAGCTTGTTTGTTTTCCAACGATAGTTTTCGAGAAATATCACTGCACTTCGGGTGTTACAAAATATTATACCATAATTCGACATCAAGCTATTGGCTATTTACCGAACTACATTAAAACATCTCCATCAGGTCTTAAACAAATACAAAAAACACCCCCAACAAATTTTGTTATTTCCTGCACTTACTAAAAATGTACAAGAACAAACAAAAATATTATTATTCTTTTACTCTCTCACACTCGCATACTATCTTGAATTTCCTCATCCTTTCTTTCTTTCCTACACGTCTAAAGCATGCTCGCGGAACGCATTTTACTGGTTGGGAAATTAACTAGTTCAAATTGCATACATTTACTCTTCCTAATAGGTTGTTTGGCATGAGTTCGACTGATGTGATCTGCATTTCTACGTTCTATAAACGGCTTCAATATTTTCTCCATTTCAGCTTGCTCGTATTTCGGGCCTGTTTGTGTTTGCCTGTTGAAGAATGGAAAGCATTCGTCTTTACAGAAACAAGAGACCATAACGGCCTTACTTTATTAACTCGATTGTTTGAATGTATGGTTTTCTTATGATTGTGTTACTGTTACTGTAGTGCTCGCCGTCCGTTGCGCAAATGTGATTGTTTTCGAAGTATTTTCAATGGCAAATGTAGCGAGGATGTAGACACGCATAGAACTGAGATTATATTTTTTTCGGCACTGATTGAAGAAACGATCGTGTTAATCGCATTCATCGCGTTTCGATTACCAGTAATCATCGATAATTTGCTCTATACTACTTGATTCACGAATCGCTGGAAACAGAGCTGTTATGTTTATCGAGTGCATGCAAATAGCAACATTCAATTTTGCATCAGGCTCAAAAGTTAAGCCTTGGTATTTAAGTTTGCTTGAGATACAACCAAACCCCAATACCCAGCAAACCAGTGAATACAGAAGCCACACGGAGTGGGGGAATGGATATTAATAATATTTAAAAAATAATTACATTTTACGAAACCAATTAGCGAGTGCAAATTGAATAAATCAACCTACAGGCATGACTTCACTTCACTGTGAAAGCTTCCCATTTGCCCAAACGCTCGCATATGAGTGCAGCATATCGAATAATTGTTGCTTCATTCGGTATTGTTGCACGCGTTTCAGGAAATCGATGCAATTTTTTTCCTGTTGTACTAACTTCATTTACCAGGCGTTACTAAAACTATCGTTTGCACGAGTAAATGCTGCAAACATTTATTTTGAAATTTACAAAAAATAAAACACAAAAACAGCGCTCTTTCATCCTATCAGCAGTTCAATCACGAGCGATTCGTTTTACGCACACGCTTTTGCACAGCTTAAATTATTACATTTTTCTCTCCCTTCCTGATACGAATTTAAATCCATCACAGGGACCACAAGGGATTGATGTATATTTTTAAACCAAATTTAAATACTCCTTGTTAGTAAATGACCACAAATTGCTCTGTGGCTTGAGCTGACATTTAAAAAAAAGAAAAACAAACGTTTGCGTTGCGATTCGTAGTTCTCCCATCGAACGGAATATATAGAGCATTTTTATGTACTCAAAAACATTATTTACCTGTAAAAGTGTAGTAGGGGTACCTGGTAGTTGGAGCACGAATTGGTAATTAATATATCTGGGATTCACGCAACCACAATTATTTCTGCGCAACCATATTATTGTAATTATAATTTGAAATCATCGGTTGTTTTTATACTTTAATGCACACTGATCAAAGATAGGACTTTAGTTGTTTGCTCAATTTCAGCTCTTTACATCAGCGTAAATAAATGGAGTGTTGTATTCGGGTCTATTTAGAAATCAACCACAATTAAAATTGTTATTGATTAGTTTAATTGACTTTCGCTGTACATATTGCATCATCGAATTATAAAATTTGCAAAACGTGTCCCACAGGTGCTTAACCAGCTTTGTAAGCAACAGGTGCTTAACCAGAACAAATATTGTAAGCTGTCTCTCATTTTCTACCTAAAAAAGTAGACTATTTTCATCTTTGAATTCCATCCATAGAAACAGAAAATCGTTACTTGGCTATCAATTCGCTACTGACTGTAAAGTCTTACTAGAACGATCCCAGAGGCAAAAGAACTCTTCCGATTGGAAAATGACCGAAATTGACTGCTCGCGACAAAATCTTGCGTTTTTCTGCATTTGTGAGAACTTAATTTTTCTTCTTTTTGCATGGATTTTTAGGTTATGAGTAGTAGAAGCTCCCTGTTCAGGTTTGGTGAGTGGCAGCAACTATGTCAAATATAAACTTTTGTTAAGTACTTTTTTAACTTTTTTTTAAGTGATTTTCTGCGTTCCAGTCAATATTGCTCAATATTTGATTTAAATTCTTAGATTCTTCGCCCGGTCTGTGAATCCAAGAAAAAGTTATGATTCCAACAACACACAAACGTTATGATTGCAACAAAAGAGCCTTAAAATATGGTTTCAATCATCGATAGAATGAATGTTAAGTAATAATAGTCTGCGGAAAACCGTATACTCATCTCATCATCACATGTATTGCTCATGATATCCGTTCTATGTTTAGCAGCCTCATGTGTAACACTGTGTGTGTTCGTTGGTGTTTCGATGTATGTTTTCGTGTGTCTCTGAATGTCTGGGTGTCTGCATTGTTGTAAGCGTTTCGTAGCCACGCTCTTCAGTCCGGTTGCTCATGGTAGTGTCTTCTCTGTTTTCTTTCTCTTTCTTTCTGCTCTCTTTACTCCTTCCATGGCGAACGCTCATACTCATGCCGATACTGCCCTGCCCGTGTCCCGTGTCGATCATATACCCATATTCCTGTCGCAATCATTCGCACGCACCCGCACCACCCATCGTCCGGGGGTTGCTTTCGGGCGCTCCGGCACTGCACCGCCAAAAAAATCGCAAACTAAACAAACACAAAAAACCACGAAAAAATCGACCGTTCCTCTCTGAATTGCAGCGACAGCTGTACGCATTAATGACCAAAGATAGATTCACGCTCAGCAGTAATAATAGCACACAGCAGGCACATCCCGCACCGGCATCATCGTCCGCATCATCTGCTAAACTGCACGCACCTCTGTCGGCATCGGCCACGGCCCTCAACACCGCCTCCATCGCCCCAAGTGCCACCACCGTCAGCACCATAAAGCTTAGCAGTGGTGGAATAGCGACCATTACTAGCAGCAACGTTGCTCCGTCCGCATCATCCGCAACAAGCGCAACGAATGGCACGGGCAGGGGTTCAACGTCGTCGTTGCATATCGCTGGCCAATTCACAAAGTGCCCGAGTCCGGGCAACACGGTAGGATCCGCCATTTCTCCGGGAGCTGGTCGGCACGCGGCCTCCACGGAAGCACGCTCCTTAGCGACTTCCCTTAGCAGCCGTATCACGGCACAGCATCCACCACCGACAACGCTGCCGATCGGTGGACTGGTGGCCGCACGGTCACCCACCTTCGGGGCCAGTGCCAGTGCCAGTGCCAGTGCTCATCGTTAGTTCGTTGGGGCATGTTGCAATGTTGGTATCTATTTGGGCGTGGATGGGCAACGGTAACGTGGGAACAAGTTCGGGCTACTCGACCGAATTGATCTCAATGGTTTGCTCAATGGTTTGCTGAAATTTTAATCTATCTTGATTCATGATTTTCTACAATCGTAACTGAAAAAAAACAACTCGTGTACAGCGATGCTCTCTAAAGCACTTCAATGATTTATCCTCTAAATAACCTGTAAATCAACTGTATTCAATGTCAAGAACTCGTGTATGAAGGAGCACTTGAACAAACTCATTTTAAATAAGCAAAACATCATAGCTCAGAATGTAACACAACATTTACCCACCGTGAGGGACATCAAGTCGGAAAAGAATATATCAAAATTTAGTTCAATTTTTTACAAGCCGTAAAATTTACTTTTTCTCTCCCTTTTCAAGAACCAAAATAGTTTTTTTCTGTAACCAACATACTAAAAGAAATTACTCAGAAAACCGTTTCTAGACGTTTGGTGATTTTGACGGAACGGTAATCGACTCAAATAATTAGTTCTTGAGATTGTGTTTTATTTAAAGAAGGCAATAGTTACATTTCTATGCAAGAATTACAAGACGTTTGCTCTGAGCAAAAATGAGCTATTTGTCGAAATCGCACCATATCATTATTGGACAGTAAATACACAGATCACAAAAAAATTATTGGACAGTAAATACACAGATTTGATTTTTTTTAACGTGTGAAAATGCTGACCCTACTTTTGTCAAATTTGGCAATTGCCAATGGCGCCGTTAAAATCACTGCACGTTTATTTAAAGGCGCAACATCCTACCACTTGCTTTCCGAATCAAAAAACAGCAACAATTTTGATCGATATTTTATAGCTTTTTCCGAATCAAAGCCGATCGATTTCGGTAAGCTACAAAACAAAATTGTCACAAAATGGGTCTCAAAACAGGATAATAACCTTCGCTAAAGCAGCAGCGTAAACCTCTTGAGAACGATAAAAACACGGCTAACCATTTGAATGCTTCTGAATATTCCGACTTAAGTGGCAATCACGGGCCACCTTTTCCTACAGCAATACAAAACGACATCTAAAAATAGCATCAATTCGATACATGCACGAATTTGCAGCCCACTCCGCCCCATGAGCCTAGTAGATGCTATTGCTGAACTCCAGTTCTATCAAACGAACATCGCGCATGAGAAAGTGAGTGTTGCTCTTTCGTTTACGTACTGTGAAATCGCCAAGCCGAGGAAAAAAAGGTTTCCAAACCGAAGTGCATGCCACCTTTATGCAATTTGGTTCTACTCGCAACGCCACCTAAATCCTTCCCTTCTTACAATGCCGACGTGATGGGAGTAGAAGCATAAAATAAAGCATCATTTGCATCGAAAGTCTTTGGGAAGAATGCATTTCATGTTCCTTGTGGTTGCACGAATGTTCCGTGATCGCACCAATCGTAAACAAATCACGATACATAGACCGATAGCGCCGATGGCAACGGCATAGGCTTAGCAGTTACTCGCCCTAATAGTAAGCATGCATGTTGCCGGCACAGGTATGCCACTCACGCTGGACGTGATTTTTCCGATGTAATCGATACATGTTTTCGTTGCGCCGCAGGGGCGGTGAGTTGTTTGTTTCACGGTGTATCTCCTGTGCGATGTGAGTATAGTGGTTAATATTGGGCAAGTATAGTCTTTGGAGAGAAAAAAAAGCACAATCGTTACACTCGCTCTTATGTCTTCTTTGCTATCCTACAGCAGTCGTTCATTCCCCGTGATTCGCGACTAATCAAAACGATTCGAAACACAAACTTTGCTTGGCTTACTCTAGCATAATCCAGTTCCACGCGAATGCTACACTTGAAGGACATAACGCGAATTTAAATTGACTTTACATGGGGAGCAGAACTTTTTACCTTCGCTCAAAAGTGAAAGCCTCCATCATATTGGTCGGTTGCCATGGGAATGACAAGCGGCACGTGTGTGAGCTGAATGCTGAATTTTGCTGGACGTGTTGCGAATTTTCCATACCAGTAGTTTCCAGTTACTACTACATCCAGGTAGCAATCACAGCACGTCCGTTTCCACGCTTTGAACGACAATGAATGCTTAATGGAAACACCAGAAGTGAAGGGAAACGTGGTTTTGCTTTGGTAAACCTGTACGATAGCGCTGGTTAACGCTGTTTCTCCGGCTCAGCTCATTAACGCAGTTTTTTACGTTGTCAAACGCAAGGAATGTATCACGCATATTAAATGTTGACGGTCTTTAAAGATTTTTTTTTGCATTTATTGCGTTACCCTGATTTGAGCATCGTGGTACGAACGTTTACTACACTTTATAAAACCACTACTCGCGCAGCAGAGGATAAACAAGCAGTTCCTGTTGAACATAGAATAGATAAACGCACATTTTGTGTGTAAACGCAGTTATAAAACCCATACCATACGATACAAAGCAGCACATGAGAACGTCAATTTCACTCGCCCAATATAACCGTTTTACACATCATAACAGTAACTGTGCGAAGAATAGAAACATAATCGTTAAGAGCGTGCCACCAAAAACTGTTTTTCTATCTACGACTCGAAGGATTGTTCCCTGTTGATATTAAATGTTGATAAGAAAAGGGGTGTCACAAAAAACACACGTTTATTTCGAATCCTCAATGTACGCCAGATACAGCAAACATGCCAATGCGCACCAAACATCAATAGTATCAAAACTGCACAACTTCCATTTTCCGGCGAAAAAACGCTTTGCTGTTTCATTCATTAAAATGGTCATTGCACAGCCCGCTGCAGCTTCGCGAAAACCCGCACCTGCGTTCCGAAGAAAACTATTCATGGAAAGCTAAATTTGTATACCCCGACATCCATTGCGCTCATCCCCTTGAGCGGCCCATTACATGCTCACAAAAAAAAAAGAAACGAGAAGCAGATTTACGCTCGGACGCATCGTTGTACATATCACCGACACTTCACGCATCGTTTCGAGAGCGAATATATGTATATTCTATCAACACTATTGCAGCATTCATTACACTGAAATATTGATAAAATAGCACAACAAGGTAGTACCGGAAGGTCCGGCAGAGGTAGTAAGCATACAAACAAAGTACTCAGAACGAGGATAGCGTAGCTCATTCTAATTTATTCCGACGAAGAGAGAAAAAAAACAATGCATCCGACAGGACAGGATCAACACGATCGATGTACGCAAGAAGGCTGAAAGAAAGACAGATGTATGGAGAGTGTGAGAGCGAGAGAAAAGCCAAAATATTGAACGGCGTCCTCGAACGTTGATCCACAAAATCATTTGAAGGAATTATGACTATAAGATTAGCATGAAGGCCCCGATAAGGGCGCTGTAGGGTAATATACGATCGTATTGCAAGTGCACATATATGTACAACCCCGGTTAGGCTAAACTGAACAGAGCGAAAATGCCAGCCGGTAGGTTTTTTGAAGCATTTCATTACTCCTTTCAATCCCATCTCTACGCAAGTTCGCAAATGCAGGAGGCTAGGTCCAGCCACCCCGCATGATGTACATTTCAACGGTTGTATTTTTTTATACGTGCGTTCTTGTATGTTACAGTGACTGTATATGTGTGAACGTGTGCGTGTTTGTCCGAATGTATGTGCGTGTGTTGTTTAAGAATACGAATTTGACAGAATAACCCAACTTCCCAAAAGTACCAACTCTCAGCTGTTAGCGCTTTGCTTATTGCCCTAGCCCTAGACAATCATCTCCGACGAAAGGATCGCACACTGGTGTGCGTTTCTTCGCCCTATTTTTTCTACAACGTTCGTTTTTTTTTTTTTTAGTAGCCTTTCGAACTTTTCCTTGCAAATCTCTCGATTCATAAGGTCCTTTGACACTGTATTGCTCAACGAAACACGCCACTGTACGACGGAGCCTACTGTGTGCACCGATCACATCCTGTTAGTATTGTAGGTTGGGTTGGACATAAGTGATCCTTGCACTCCGAACGATACCAAATATAAAAACCGCTCCCATTTGTTACCTACATGTGATGTGATGTCCCAGAGTTCACGTTTTCACCTACACATATTGGGTGAAATACAATATACTTATACATCAGCATGTATAGCGATAGATTAGAGAATCGAAATTTGCAAGTCCTGTACATTTTACGATTGTACAAGGGCCAAATGCATGCCTATGCACCGATTTTTTATAGGTCCAAACGCTCCCATATCCGGATGTTTTACAAACCGTACCTAAGCGTTAAATAGAGAAGGAAAAATCACCCGTATTGAAAAGCACCCTTTTTGTTTAAATTAGACTTGCACCACCATCACCACCATATCGCGAATTATAAACCGCCGCAGGCGGCAAGTTTTACATTTTTCTCGCGTTAATATCATGAACAAAAGATTCGGTAGATTATAGTAGTGCTCGATGTAAGACGGTGCACACGGTTTGTACTTGTGGTGATAAGTGTAGTTGCAGGTTGAGGAGAAAATTAGTAACTGTAAGAAATTTGCACCAGGGGAGAACAAATATTTCGATGCGAGAAACTATGTCCGTACTTGTCTAAAAGTCATGTTTCTTATACCAATGCACAGACAAAATGTTAATACATGTGTGTGTGTGTGTGAGAGTGTATGTCTCTGTGTGTATGTGCGTGAGATCCATCAATCGACTAATTGAATGTTATATCGACGTGACGTTTTGCGAGAAACCGGAAGCAACCGGGAAATTACACACACTAACAACAACATCGATCTATCTATAGTGGTAACTAGTTATCCTACTTCCATTTTCTAAGTCACCTTGCAGTCACGCTGGCTGCGAGGACATGTTTATATTAGCTAGTACTTTCAGCGTAACGTTAGAAGGAAGGACGCGGAATTTGCCGTACTTGAATGCACTCAACACAACACTAACCGATGTATCTGAACTGTAAGACAATCCTCTAAGATGATACCTATTATATGGACACGATCCTCTCTCCTCGATCGCAACTATATACAGCACAAACGTTGCTCTCTAGTAAACCTTAGCACGAGCGCATACCGTAAGGGAAGGGTAAAGAAGAGCCTACCGGATAAGAATTGGGTTTCTTTAACCATTCAATTTTCTTTCGTTTCCGATGGTGCTGTGATAATCTGTGTATCTGATAAATAATTAGACGAGATTCACGCGATCACGTTCTAGTTATTGCCGCATACAAGCTTCCTATTTCGATAATTTACTACATTGTGTTATTATCACATATCAATAGGCCGAACTTTCGTGCTTAAACGCAGAAACCATTCGTACTTGGAGGAAGCAAAGCTTGGCAGAAGTATCGTTACGATTAGCAGAGAAACTAGATGTCTATTGAACGATTGAACGATTGATGTTACTTGTTGGTGTGAGCAGTGATTTGAAGGAAAAACATTTACAGAGCAAGAGCGAGAGTGTCGACAAAGCAAAATAGCGAAGAAACGGTTAACTGAAAGAAACTATTTTTGTAACAGCGCTTATTAAGATTTGCAGATTTTATTCATCACTCAAACCGCATGCCTGTACCGATGCTTTCAATTATCGCCGAAACGAAACGTTAACAGACACCTGCACACACTGGAGTATAGTATACACAAAACACCGAAGGCTTTACTATCCCTAAAACAAGCGTCCTCTTTCACCTTGCCCTGTTGTGCCCTGCGTAATTAAACCAGACAATCCCATCACGAGTTTTCAGTCGAAGATGTTTTATGAATCTGAATCTCTGCCCCGGCTGTCAAATAGGAAACCAACTGTTCAAACCCAATCATCACGGTGTGAATTGTGAAACGTAAAATTTTAAATCATATATATTCCTATTAGCGTGCTTACAAAAGACGCGTAAAAGAGAAGTGAATGCAACCAATGTTATACTTTTTTTTTGCAGTAGCCATTATAAATTACAGACACATTTATATACAACATTTCGAAACAGACAAAAAACTAAAACAGTAAAGTAAAGGAACTTGATAAAATTCGCTCTGGTATAAACTCGATTGTATTTTAATAGGAACATCTTAGTGAATTTTGAAAGCACCGCCATTCTGAACACTTACAAGTGCATCAAAATGCATTCTAAGACACTATTTTTGTACATCTTATACACAAGTCTGTGACATCACACTACAAAAAAGTAGACTTTCTTCTTTATTAAACACATACGGAAGGCAAACCAGATGCAAATCCTACATTTATTGCTACTACGTATTTGTCTCGAGCAATATAGTCGTTTGGGGACAGACGGTTGCACAAAGTGTATAATATTTACATGGATTCTGAATGGTCATCTTTGGCAGCTCTCTTCTAGCGGTTATCTCATTTCGTAATCTAATTCACCTTATTTCGGAAGAAAGGAAATCAAAACCTAGCAGCAGGCTAGAAAAATCATGCAGAAATGTAACGATGGGGGTGGTATGCTCTTACAAACGCGTATTAACAAATATATTGATGTAAATGAACTGAATCCCTCATCGGAGAGCAAAACCAAATAAAAAAAATGTTAACTAAACCATATATCGAGAATTTGTATTAACCCTGATCCAATGATAAAAAATAAACAAGCAACGCGTGAACGGACTAAGGGAACGCGATTATTTTATATTGATGACAGACTGTTATATACCTGTTACTTTTTTTACGGGAATTTTTTTTGTGAACATAGATCTGTTTCAATCTATGATCAAATATCTACATGAAACGAATCAAAAGAAATGGAGAAAACAACACCACAAAACTTAATACGAGTAATTAAGGCGAGGGAGAGTAGAAAGTCGATATTGAGATAGAAAGATAAGGCCATTTAACCTGCATACAAAATTATCTAACAACAGCAACATTTAAAATACCGAGCTTTGCTTTCGATTTTTGAATTTAGAAGAATTTATATTTTTAGAAGAATTTATCACTTTTTGTGGGTTTATTGAATTTTCATTGAATCGTTATTCGTTACCACAATTTATGCTGCCAGACAAGGCAAAACAGCAGGTCATCTACTCTAAACCACTTTTCGAATTTATCATGGCCTGTTTGAGCACAACTGGTCAGTTGGTAACTGAAACGGGTTTATGTTTGGATCGGCGAAAAAAAGCCTCAAATCTGTCATGACTTGACAATTTTCATCCGACTGTACCGGTTTCCGCATTGACTTGAGTTTCTCGTGCAGTATGGCAATCTCTTGCTTTTGATCCGCTTGTGATGTTTGCAAAACAGTCTCCTAAAAAGAAGTAACAATATGTTTGTAATAATCATAATAACAACCACAAATACATCGCAACTTTGCACACATACCTCATACACCTTCTTCAAAACCATTTGTGTGCTCGCATTCATTTTTTGAATAGGTTGACCCACCATCATATTTGCCAGATTTAGATAAAGCAGCTGGAAATCAACACCGTTCGCATTTTCCGGTTTAGGGAACTGCTCCGTGAACGCAATAATTCTCAATGCCAATGGTAGTTCATTGTTGCACGTCTCACGGAATCCAACCGAATCGAGAACTTCACTCCAAGATGCACATTGCACGAATTCGGGACTGTTCTGCACCTTCTCTAACACCTGCTCTTCGCTAGCAATTGCAAAATCGTTTACAAATGCTTCTAAACTGGGTGAAGGCATCATATGCTTTACTGCATTCCTTATTTCATCCGCATTTTGAGCCCCGTACTTTTGAAATGCATTGTACAACGACTTTATCTCTTGTGCACTAGCCTTGGGTATGTCGGTTATTTCTCTTTCTGTGATTTCTTGAACTTTTTCGGATGGTTTTGACCGTTTTTTGGTAGATTTCTTCGATGTTTCCGGTGCGTCCATCGCGAATTCTGTGTATTAGAGCCGACAATTGTGTATATGCTCCGCGATTTGTAAATAAACAAAGCGCTGTCAAACGCGTAGCTGTCATTTTGTACAATGGGTATGTTCTGGTCAAACGAATTTTAATTACGGATAACGTTGCAGGGTTTGGTGCACATATGGGAACTCTTCAATCGGTGTGAGATATTTTGCAACTGATTGAGACAATTTTCATTAAACGAAATTATATTGTAGAATACCTTCGATGCTGTGCTCGTGTAGTCAAACCAATATTTTTTTTAATCTTTTTCTTTATTTGTATAGACGAAATGTACTGAATATTTATCCAAAATAAGAAATTAAAATGCGTGAATTTTGCTAACTTTGAAAACAAAATAGTACGAATAAACAAACGCCTTTATCAGGTTCATAGAACGCCCAAATTAATTACAACGTTCTGCACAGCGATTGCACCATTCTACTAAATTCAAAATTATCTATATGATTTGAAACATTCCCCTAAACAATACGAATCCCTGAAACGATCGATGTACCACACAAGATTTTAAAATTTGCAACATGTAAAAATAATGTATGTTTTGTTTGCTAGAGCAGAACCCAATGCTAGTTTATTGGTAGATTATGAATCCGTATACATGCTTGTTATGTAACGAGGAGTGCAATAAGTATCATCAATTTTTAATTTTTTATAATTGTATACAAAGATATTCAATAGTGTTCAATTTCAAATCAATATTTTTCGTTATCTGTTATTGTTTTCTATCATGCTTTGATGCGTTCTTACCTGATCTTACCATTCCTTATACTGAAAAATTACAACTAAATACGAAAATTATTATTGATTATGAAAAATTTTGGTGGCTGTAAAATACCGCAAGTATTGATCCCTATTTAATCACTAACAGGCACCTAAGTGAAGTTCATATCATGAATTCTTCAAAAAATGTAATACAAATTCGGCAGTAATAATATTTATTTGGTTTTACATACGTTGGCAAAGCTACAATTTCAGCATAAAATATGTTAAAGATTATCAAACTCACAAAAATTCGATCAAATCCTATTACACAGAACCCTTACGTCGAAGTTTCAAAGACTTAATTTGAAAAAAGATCGAACGATCATGATGCGGTGTACACCAGTGTACATGTAATAACAGATCAGCGTTTCAAAGAACCAGGAATGCTTTGGAATTAAGTGTTTATGAATTTTAAAGCAGCTGTAGCGACTAACGGGCTTGAGAAGCCTTTACTGTTTGCCTTTTACACACCCTAGCAAACATGCAGTTCAAATATTTTCACTACCACTAGTACGTAGAAACTTGCCTAAGGCTTCGTTCTAACTCAAAAACCGGACAGATACGTCACTAGATTCAAAATTTCCAGCGTTGTTTCTTACTCACGATCACGTACGATTACGCGGCGCGGAAACTCCGGCCACTGTCGCCATACGAGCAATCACGCCTACACTTACACACGAAAGCGATACCTTGAAGCACACTGGATGCTGCCGGAGAACCTTTCCTCGGATGGTGGCTGTCAGTAAGTTTTC